>PVIH01007974.1:0-95403 GCA_004025045.1 Sigmodon hispidus
TGTTTGCTTGAGAACCATTCACTTAGATATTTTATTTGACTACATTCCCATTTTGGCATTTTTTTTGTCAGTCTTAGAATTCTCATTTGTTTATTATAAATCTTTGTGCTTTATGTTTTAAAAATACAGTTATGTAATCTCCATCTTTAAATGACAATTCAATTAAAACTCATAATAAAAGTTTGTTTGACAAAGTGTTGTCAGTCCTTGGATACTGTTCATATGTTTGTCAGAACACCATAAGCAAGGGAAATTATATTGGCGTCTGAGAGTTAAGTGATATAAATGGAGTAGAAGGACATAATGAGTTCTCACATTGCCAACTGTATACTCAGTAGCAATCAGTCCACTCATCTTGCAGACAAGCTTGGAAGCTTTCTTCAAGCACTGTGTATGTTCTGGAAATGCTTGCTAGAAATACAACTTATACTATGGTCTAGGAATTAAGCAATGGTGGGTAGAGAGCTTATTTAAGGTGTATATTGCCACCACAAATGAGAAATAGGTATGTTTTAGCTCAAAGACCTCTCCAGAAGTCATTTGGGTTTCCATTTTATTTGACTAAATTCAGAACCATATATAATTACCCTGCTTTGAGGCTTTTTTTCTTGTCTGAAGAGTAGAGCTTCCTTCACACATGCTCAGTCTAATGGTCATCACGCCTTAACTAAAATGTCTATTGAAATTCTAGTAATTGATATTGGGTGCATTTTAGTTCTCTAACCCTAGCTTTTGTAGAAATATATGTAATCATATACAAATTAAGTCTAGACTTTTACTGTATAAAGTTTTAGATTACATTATTTTAACTTCTCTTTTATGTTTAGAGAATTAATTCCACTATAAAACATTATTTTTTTCAAGAAACTTTTTTTACTTGTGTAATTTCCTACAAATAATCATGGTCAGCTTCCAATATCAAGTGCACATGTTGATAAGTAATATAAGCCAACAGTGGTCTTAGCAGTTCCTGCATCATTTTCATAGTGTCTCTTTCACTCCACATTTATGCACAAGACTTGAGTGATAGTAGCATGATAGGAGAAGCTAAGATGTTTTGACACCTTCAGGAGCTTGTTCAAGATGAGATCTAATTAGAAACAATGACAACCTTGTTCTATTCCATAGCCTATCGTGTAATTTCATGGTTTGCTTTGTTGGTTGTTAGGGTTTTTTTTTTTTTTTTTTAGCTTGTTGTATATTCTAGACATTAATCCATTGTCATCTGTATTGCTGGCAAAGACTTGTTTCCCATTCTGTAGGTTAATTCTTCACTTAATTGATAGTGATTTTTGCTGTACAGAGTCCCCTGGAGTTTCTTGAAGTCCTGTTTGTCAATTACTGGTCTTAATCCCTGTGCTACAAAAGTCCTTTTCAGAAAGTGAATACCTGTAGATGTGATTCTAAGTGCTCTACCTACTTTTTCTTCTAAAAGATTCAGAGTACCACATCATATGTTGAGTTCTTAAACTATCTGGGATTGTTTTGATATAAGAATTTAGGTTTTTTTTTCACTGATAACTATCCTGTTTTCTTATGATGATTTGATAAAGATACTATTTCCTTTCAATGTGTATTTTTGACCTACTTGTCAGAAAGCAGGCACCTTTAGCAATATGAACTTATGGCTATATTCATTTTGCCGTGTCTGTGCTTATTTTATTAATGTACATTGGTATTTTATCATTGTATCTTCAAAGTCTAACTTTAAATCAGGAATGGTGATATCTCAAGCAGAGATATTATTACTCAAGATTGTTTTGACTATCTGAAGATTATTGTGTTTCCCAATTTGCAGGCAAATTAGTGGATTTGGAGAATATCCTTCTGAGTGAGGTATCACAAACCCAGAAAGATAAACAGGGGATGTACTCACTCATTAGTGGACTTTAAACTAGAAGCAAAGCATTCCGAAGCTGCAGACCACAACCACTGAATAGCTTGAGATCTGAAACATCTTGTACTGGCAATTTAGAGCCTATTCCCTCCAGAGGAACACCTGACTCAGTCTTGATGTTGGGATAAGGAAAGCAGATTGGCCTGGAGTGGATGCTGAACTAAGCCCCCTTGGGACCTTCGGATCTCCTGTCCTTGCTGGGGAGGAGATAAGGAGATAGGGAAGAGAGAGAGTGACTGGGAAGGGCAGGAGGAGGAAGGGAGTTTGAACAAGGGGATACATGAATAAAAAATGAGACTTTATTCACAATAAAAAAAAGAAAAAAAATTCTATGATGAACTGAGTTGGAATTTTTATGAGAATGCTTTGAACCTGTGTATTGATTTTAGTTGGTTAGCTGTATTCACAGTTTGTTCTATCAATCCACAAGTTCAGATGTTCTGTTCATCTTCTTATTTCTTGATCAATTTCCTAATTTTTTGTGTTTTAATGATTGTTACAGGTTTTCATTTCTTTGCTTACATTTAATTTGAAAGCTTTCTTTGTTTCTTAGATTATTTTTTACAAATGACATTATGTCCCTGGTTTATCATTCAGTATGTCTTTGGTTTGTAGGAAGACTACTGATTTTTATGTGGTAGACACAAGTGGTCTTGACACATTGCTGGAGGAGTTTTTCAAGTGTAGAAGTATTCTGGCAGACATAAGCAAACTAAAAAAACCCACAAACTGCAAACAAATAAAAGCACACACAAAAACTGTGGAGTTCCTTGTATGATCGTCAATTACTGCTGATCATAAGGCCTGTCCTGGAGTGGTTGATATGCCCAGGGTCACCTGACACATCTGTTGGAAAGAACTAATTTTCACTATACCAGCCAATTAAAGGGACAGCTCAGTTGCTAAATTTTATCTTTGTGTCTGGGTTTTTATTCATTTATTCATTTAAAAAAATACCAAAGCAAACTATAAAATATAAAACAACAATCAAATCTACATTGGACAAGATAACTATTAGAATAAGAAATTGTTTAAAAATCAACCATCTCTCAGTCAATCAGCCTATATGACTTCATAATGCTTTTGCATGTGTAACTTTTTAATGTTCTACATTGTTTTTAATCAAATATATCCATTATTTGTTTCTCCATCTGCTTTCATGATAAAAATTATGTTATGACACATTCTCATAATTTCTAATGTCACTCTTATTCTTTTTCTTTTTTTCTTAATTGAAAAGAGATTCTTTTCTCATTTTATATAACCTGATTATCATTTTCTCGCCCACTACTCTTCCCAGTTCCTTTCCATTTCCCCTTCCTACTGGATCCACTCTATCTGTCTCTTATTTTTTTTTAAAGTGCTTCTAACATAATAATAGGAACCATGTCCAGAGCAAACTCAGATGTGAGGGGACCTCAGCTCCTGGACTGTCCAATGGAGAATTCCTCTCTGAGGGCCAGACTCAGACTCTCCACTAGCTGACTGGTCCCCTTGCCCTAGGCTAAAACAGTAAATGTCCCTCCCCAGAGATTTCTAGCAGAAAGGACCTCCCAAGCCAGTGCCGCACCTCCAGGGTGAGTTGCCTCATCATAGAGGGACAGACAGTTGCCTATGAAATACTAGAGCAAAGTCAGAGACTGCGCACACTCCATGCTCAGTGCAGAAAAAAGACAGGCAATCCCTCTAGTCACAACTAACTGCTGACTAAGAGTGAACAACTGAAACAATAGGCAGAGGCCAGTACATGAATACACGTAACAACATAAAGAACAACAAGGCAACACCAGAAGAAATTGGTGGTTCTATAACACCAAGACCTGAACAGGGCAATGAAGAGGAAACAGTAGGAGACAACACCAAAAACATCTTTATAAAGATTATAGAAGCCTTAAAAGAGGATATAAAAAATTCCCTTAAAGAGACAGAAGAAAATACAAACAGAAAATTGGAAGAGATGAACAAATCCTTGAAGGAAACAAAGAAAACCAAGAAAAGAAAAACTAGCAAATGAAAGAAACATTCTAGGAAGTAAAAATTGAAATAGAAACAATAGAAAAAATGTACAGAGTGAGGCAAAGGTGAAAATAGAAAATCTGAAGAAAAGAGCTGGAACCATAGATAAAAGCATAGCCAATAGAATCCAAGGGATGGAAGAGAAAATCTCTGGAGCAGAAGACTCAATAGTGGAAATAAATACATCAGTCAAAGAAAACACTAAAACCAAAAAAGCCATAACACAAAACACTCAGGAAATTTGGGATACCATGAAAAGACCTAACCTGAGAATAACAGGAATAGAAGGAGAACCATACCAGCTCAAAGGCACAGATAATATATTCAATAAAATCATAGAAGAAAACTTTCCTAACCTAAAGAAGGAAATTCCTATAAAGTTACAAGAAGCTTACAGTGCACCAAATTGAACTGACCTCCCCCAAAAAGTCTGCTTACTACACAATATCCAATACACAAAACATATAGAACAAAGAAAAAATTTAAGAGCTTCAAAAGAAAATGGCCAACCTACCTATAAAGGCAGAACCATTAGAATCACACCTGACTACTCAGAGGAGACATGAAAGCAAGAAGATCCAGGTAAGAAGTTATATAGACACTAAAAGAGTATGGATGCCAACCTAGACTACTATACCAAGCAAATGACCATAGATGGAGTAACCAAGATATTTCATGACAATATCTACTAAATTGAACAATACTTATCCACAAATCTGGCCCTTCACAAAGCATTAGAGAAAAGAACTCCAACCTAAGGATTCCAGATATACCCATGAAAACATAAACAATCGATAATCCCACAGAAGAAAAGTCCAAAGAAAGAAAATACATATAAGCTACCACCAAAAAATAATAAGAAACAACAATCAGCAGTCACTAATATCCCTTGATATCAATGGACTCAATTTACCTATAAAAAGACACATTCTAACACGATGGATACCAAAACAGAAGCCATCACTCTGCTGCATACAAGAAACACACTTCAAACCCAAAGACACACATAGACTCACAGTAAAAGATTGGGAAAAAAATTTTCCAATCAAATAGCCCCAAGAAACAAGCAGGTGTTGCCATCCTAATATCTAACAAAGTAGACTTCAAACTAAAATCAATTGAAAGAGACCAGGATGGACATTATTTAATCATCTCAGGCAAAATTGATCAAGATGAGATTTCAATTCTAAATATTTATGCCCCTAATATAAGGGCAGCAATGTATGTAAAAGAAAAACTACTAAAGCTCAAACCCCACATCAATTCTCACACTCTAATTGTAGGAGACTTTAATACCCCACTTTCACCCTTGGATACGTAAACCAGACAGAGACTCAACAGAAAAAGAAGGAATCTTGCAGAGGTTATAATGCAAATGGATTTAATAGATATTTACAGAAACTTCCACCCAAATACAAAGGAATGTGCATATTTGTCAGCACTACATGGAACTTTCTCTAAAATTGACCACATAATTGGTCATAAAGCAAATATCAACAGACACAAAAAATGGAAATCATTGTATCATATCAGACCACCATGGTCTAAAGTTAGAGTTCAACAACATCAAAAATCACAGAAAGCCTACCAACTCATGGAAACTAAACATCACTCAATTGAACAGAATCTGGGTCAAAAAAGAAATTAAGAAAGAAATCAAAGACTTCCTAGAGTTTAATGAAAATGAATCCACAACACATCCAAACTTATGGGACATAATAAAAGCAGTTTTAAGAGGAAAATTCATAGCACTAGATGCCTATATGAAAAACTTAGTGAAATCCCACACGAGAGGGCTAACAGCACAGCTGAAAACCTTAGAACAATTAGAAACAAACTCACTTAGAAGTAGACAGCAGGAAATAATCATACTCAGAGCTGAAATCAATACAAATGAAACAAAAAAGAACAATGCAAAGAATAAATCAAAGAGTTGGTCCTTTGAGAAAGTCAACAAGATAGATAAACCCTTATCCAAATTAACTAAAAAAAAAAAAAGAAAAAAAGAAAAGAAAAGAAAAAAAACAGAGAAAGAAAGTATCCAAATCAACAAAATCAGAAATGAAAAGGGGGACATAACAATAGTCCCCCAGGATATCCAGAGAATTATCAAGTCATACTTTAAAAATCTATACTCCACAAAATAAAAACCTAGAGAAATGGAGAGCTTTTTGGCCAGGTACCATTTACCAAAATTAAATCAAGATCAGATTAAATACCTAAACAGACTTATAACTCTAAAGGAAATAGAAGCTATCATTAAAAGCCTCCCAAGTAAAAAAAAAAAAAAAATCCTTGTCCAGATGGTTTCAGTACAGAATTCTACTAAATATTCAAAGAAGAATACCATACTCCTCAAACTGTTTCACAGAGTAGAAACTGAAGGAATATTGCCACTCAATGACTACACAAAGAGAAAATTACAGACCAATTCCCCTCATGAATATTGATGCTAAAATTCTCAACAAAATCATGGCAAACTGTATACAACACTATGTAAAAAATATCATCCTCCACAATCAAGTAGGCTTCATCCCAGTAATGCAGGGATGGTTCAAGATATGGAAATCTGTAAATGTCATCCATCATATAAACAAACTGAAGGAGAAAAACCTCATGATCATATCCTTAGACACTGAAAAAGCCTTTGACAAAATTCAACACTCCTTTATGATAAAAGTCCTGGAGTGATCAGGAATACAGGAAAAATATTTATAAATAATAAAGGCGATTTACAAGAAGCCAACAGCCAACATAAAACTAAATGGGGAAATACTCAAAGAAATACCACTAAAATCAGGAATGAGAAAGGCTGTCCCCTCTCCCCTTATCTACTCAATATACTACTCAAAATTTTAGCTAAAGTAATAAGAGCACACAAGGAGATTAAGAGGATACAAACTGGAAAAGAAGAAGTGAAACTATCTCTACTTGCAGATGATCTGATTGTATACATAAGTGACCCACAAAATTCTACCAGGGAACTTCAACAGCTAATAACACCTTCAGCAATGTAGAAGGACACAAGATTAACTCAAAGAAATCAGTAACTTTCCTATACAATAAGGATTTAAAGGCTGAAAAAGAAATAAGGGAAATATCACCCTCTATAATAGTGGCAAATAGCATTAAATACTTTGGAGTAACTGCAACCATGGAAGTTACAGATCTATTTGATAAAAACTTTAAATCACTGAAGAAAGAAATTAAAGAGGATATCAGAACATGGAAAGATCTCCCATGTTCCTGGACAGGTAGGATCAAATAGTAAAAAATGACAATCCTACCGAAAGCGTCTTACAGATTAAATACAATTTCCATCAAAATCCCAACACAATTTTTTACAGACCTTGAAAGAACAATACCAAATTTTATTTGGGATAACAGGAAAGCCAGGGGAGCCAATGCAATTTTACTCAACAAAAGAACCTCAGGAGGCATCACCATCCCTGACTTCAAGTTATACTATAGAGCTACAGTAATAATAACAGCCTGGTACTGGCATAAAAACAGACTTGTGGATCAATGGAATTGAATTGAGGATCTGGGCACTAACCCAAAAAACCTATGAACACCTGATATTGGACAAAGAGCCCCAACATATTCAATGAAAAAAAGATAGTATCTTTAAATAAATGGTGTTGGCATAGTTAGATGGTAGTGTGTAGAAAAATGCGAATAGATCCAAGCCTATCACTCTGCACAAAATTCAAATCCAAGTGGATCAAAGACCTCAACATAAGCTCAGCTACTCTGAACTTGATAGAAAAGAAAGTGGGAAATTCCTTTCAATGCATTGGCACAGGTGGCTACTTCTTAAATATAACAACAGTAGCATGGACACTAAAAACAACAATCAATGAGTCGGACCTCCTGAAACTGAGAATCTTCTGTAAAGCCAAAGACACAGTAAATAAAACATAATGATAGCCTCCAGAATGAGCAAAGATTTTCACCAACCCTACAAGTGACAGAGGACTGTTCTGTAAAATATATAGAGAACTCAAGAAACTAGAACACAACTCCTAAATAATCCCAATTAAAAATGGGATTCAATAAGGATATACAGGGATGGAAAAAAAATTCAGAGGGAAAGCTGAACACAAAGAAAATATATGTGTAGTAATCTTATTTGCATTTCCACTCTTGATAAGCCATGCTTAAGATTATTATCCTCTGCATAGTTATTGTTAACTCTTCGGCATTTTTAAATTCTTTTTACTGTTTTTTTGATAAATACAAAATAAAGAAGGAAAAAAATGGGATTCAGAATTAAAAAGGAAATTCTCAGAAGAAGACTTACAAATGGCTGAAAGGCACTCAAAGAAATGCTCAACATTTTAAGCCATCAGAGAAATGCAAATCAAAAAACTTTGAGATACCACCTTACACTTGTCAGAATGGCTAAGATTAGAGTCACAGATGACAGCCTATGCTGGAATGATTGCAGGCAGAGCAAAGAGAACACTCCTCCATTGTTGGTGGGAGTGTAAATTTGTTCAGCCACTCTGTAATGCAGTATGGTGGTATCTCAGAAAACTGGGAAACAATCTCCTCAAGGACCCAGAAGTACTTCAATTGGGCATATACCCAAAAGATGCACATTTGCTCCCCAAAAGCATTAGCTCAACTATGTTCATAACAGCATTATTTGTAATAGTAAGAGCCTGAAAACAACCTAGATGGCCCTCAACTAAAGAATGGATTAAGAAAATGTGGTAAATCTACACAATGGAGTACTACTAAGCAGTAAGAAAAAATGATATCCTAAAATTTGCAGGCAAATGGATGGATATGAAAAATATTTTCCTGAGTAAGGTATCACAAACCCAGAAAGATAAGCAGGAGATGTACTCACTCATTAGTGGACTTTAAACAAAAGGCATAGCATACTCAAGCTGTAAGCTACAACCACTGAAAAGCTTGGGATCTGAAGCACCTTGGAGCCCATTCCCTCCAGAGGAACACCTAACCCACTCTTGATATTAGGATGATGAAATCAGACTTGCCTGGAATTTTTGCTGAACTAAGTCACCTTGGGACCTTGGAACCTCCTGCCCTTGCTTGGGAGGGGATGAAATGGGGAGAAAAGAGAGTGACTTGGAGAGGTGGGAGGGGAAAGGGAATTTGAACAAGGGAATACATAGATAAAAAAGTGACACTTTATTCAAAAATAAAATAATAATAATAAAATAATAATTAAATTAAACCAGAATGCATCTCACATAGCTATTTTTGTCAATGTATTCTGTCCGCCCAGAAATGAGACTTTGGTCATTCTGCTATGGGTCATCTTGATCTCACATTAAAAAAAAAAGAGAGATAATAATAAAATATAACTAAATAAAAATAAGATAAAACAAAATAATCACATTAAAATTGGACAAGACAAACCAACAGAAGAAAAATAACTGAATATAACATACAAGAATCAGGGATCCACTCATTTGCACACTCAGGAATTCCTTAAAAAACACTGAACTGGAATTCATAATCTATGAACAGAGGATCCATTGAAGACCTGTTCAGGTCCTGTGCATGCAGCCTCAGTCTCTGTGAATTCAAATAAACTTTGTTCATCTTGATTCAGTGGGTCTTGTACTCTTGTTGTCCTTCATCCTCTCTGGCTTTTGCATTCTTCATGCATCCTCTTCATCAGGTTTTGCTCTTTGAGGAGGGATTTGATGGAAACATCCCATTTAAGGCTGAATATTCCTAGATTGTTCCCTTTCTGTATAATATATCTGGCTGTAGATCTCTGTTCCCATCTCCTGTATGAGGAAGTTTCTCTAAACATAGCTGAGCAAGGCATTGATCTACGGGAATAGCAAATCATTCTATTGCTACATTCATTTTTTTTAAGCCTAGGTTCCTGGTCTATTTCATTTCAGGTTCTTGGTTGTTCAAGTAGTGTCAGGTATGGGTTCTATCTTGAGCCTGGAGACAAATCATTTATTTGTGCCACTATTGCCTCAGCCTATCTTGTAGGCAGTATGCCATTGTAATTGAAGGATTTGTGGCTGGCTTGGTGTAGTACCATGGTTTTGGGTTGTAAGAAAAGAAGAATTTGAGACAAATATTGAGGGAAGGCTGAAATATCAGAGAGAGAAAGCACTACAGTCAATTTTCACTAAACTGTCCTGCAACTTTCTTAGCCTCATTTTTGATCCCTTTTGTCTGTCCTCTGTCTCTGCTGGGTTTCCACAAGTCTTTATATACACTATCCTATCTAGTTTAGGATTAAAATTGTGTAGCCTTGAGCTCACAGAAACAGAAGAATTAATGTCTCTGGAGTTATGAGATTAAGGGCATTGGTCAATACTCCCACTTTCCCTGTGCTGGTATTAAAGGTGTGTGTGGCTGACTCAGCTGCTTATCCTTGTATTCAAGTATCAAGGATTTCCTGAGCTGTCTGCCTAGAATTTGACTGTGTGGTCTCTCTGATATCCCAACATTTATTAAATACCTAACAAATACCCACATTTTTGTGTTAAAAATAAAAAGGAAATTATAACTAACATAGGAAGAAACATATATAATAGAAACAATAATTATATATAAAAATATATAAACAATAATTATATGAAAAATTTCTAGTTTGTTAACAATTGTCAAATTTGAAGAAATTATTCTATTATTTGTCTTATTTTGGTGAGTTGTGCTTAATATATTTTGTATCTAACTTGTATTATTAAAATCTGTATTTTGATGTCTCTTAAACTTATATATTTTGACTTTTAAGTAACTTTTTTAAAAACTGTCACTAGAAAACTATAACTATTAATTATTTTATCTTTAAATTTTTTAGAAACCTAAGAAGGAAATACTACTAAGTAAATAGACTTTTAAAAATGTAAGAAATGATATAGCTAGCTGCTTGGACAGTCACTCAAAATTTTTGTGCTGTTGAAGTGTCTATCTTTGGCCTTTAGGCCTAATATGTTTGATAGACATTTTTAGGTAGCAGGATATTTTTAAAGTCCTTTCCTCCTTGTCTTGGCAAGGTTTGGCAATTTTTTTGTGTATTTTTTTGGCTAATTTGAATATTATATTCTCAACAGCTAAGACAAGATCTTTTTTTTTCTAGTGGCTAACTTTTGTCACAAAGAAGGTCAGCTTATATAGAGGAATTTTTTGAAGTGGATTGGTGTTGTCAGGAGCAGATGCCTTATTGTTAAAAAAATAATAAATTATGTTTTTGAAATATCTTAAATGTTATATTTTATGAATCTCTGAAGTGCTTGAAGAATACTTGTCTATCTAAAGTATATTTGATCTTGAAAACATATCTAATATGACTGTAAGTTTGATTGTAATGTCTAAACTATTAATTAGTATCTATTTATGTCTTAATTAGTTGGTAATAATAACTTTCTTAGGCTAGCAATTTGTATTATATTGTATAATAAGTTGAAAAACAGGAATATATGTACAATGACAAAATAAATTTTAGCCTTATGTCAATATACACAATTTGTATATAATATATAAAAATTAAATAAAATATTTAAGGTTAGTGATTTTTTAAAGTAAATTTAATAAATCCTATCAGCTTGGTGTTTATGTTATTCTTTTGAGAGCATGAAGAGTACTTTCTGGACCAAAGACATGGGAACATAGGTGTAAAGGCACTAGGTAGCATCATCTTGACATATCCATGTTCAATGAGCAGAGTGGGTGTTTTCTTCAACAACAATGAGCCCTTGCTGTCATATTATAAAGAGTAACCCATAAACATGGAAGCAGACAGAGTTTTACTGAGCAATTTCTGTGGGGCCTTTGGTCAACATCTCAATTAGATGTAATTTAATCCCAGTACTGGAAGCTTCATTTACTGATAAGAAATGGCCAGTTGAGATAGTCTCCACTAGTATTTGGCAATTTCATTTATATTGGCCTTATGTATGTATATACTTTAGGAAGTTTCTACTATATTGACCTTCATACTAACCCTCAAATTGCCCTTAATTTTAGTTGTTTCTTCTTGTATTCCCTCCCACAACCTTTCCCACCCCTACTCTCCCCACTTGATCCTCCCATTGCAGGTTCCCATTTATCCATAACTATCTATTCTATTTTTCTTTCTCAAAGAGAGCTATCTTTAACCTGTAGTCTCTTACATTATACCTACCCTCTGTTGTTTCAGGGATTATAGCTTGGTTATCATTGATGTTACAGTTACTATCTTTATGTAAGTGGATTGATACCATATTCTGAGTCAGGTATACCTCATTTAGAATGATTTTTTCTACTCCCCTATATTTGCCTGTGAATCTTATGCTAATACTCCATTGTATAAATATGCCACATTTTCTTTATTCATTCTTATGTTGAGGGATATTTATTTTGTTTTCAAAGTCTGGCTATTATGAATAGAGCAACAATAAACATGATTGAGCAAGTATCTCTGGGGTGGGACGAAACATCTTTTTTATTGTATACCCAAGAGTGATATAACTGGATCTTCAGGTAGGTAAATTCCTATCTTCCTGAGGAACCACCATACAAATTTCTATAGCTGCTATACAATATTAGACTCCTACTAGCAATAGATATTTTCCTCCTACTTCACATTCTGGCCATAATGAGCTGTTACTTGATTTATTAATTTTAGTCATTCTGACAAGTATAAATGAAATCTCAAAGTAGATTTGATTTGCATTTTCTTGAGGCTAAGTATGTTGAATATTTTTAAAAGTGTTCCTCAGCCAGTTGAGTTTCCTCTATTGAGAATTCTGTTTATTTCTATACTTCCTTTTTATTGGGTTATTCGTTTTCTTTAAATGTAGGTTCTTAACTCTTTATATATCTTAGATATTAATCCTCTATCAGATATGTAGTTGGTAAAAAATGTTTTCTATTTTGCAGGCCACTGTTTTATCTGAATGATGGTTCCTTTTTCATGTATCAGCTTCCGACGCAGTTTTGTGAAGTTTCATTTATTAATTGTTGATATTAATTCCTATGCTAAAGGTATGCTGCTCAGAAAGTGTTCTTTTTTGCCAATGAGTTGAAAGCTATTCTCTTCAGTCATGGGCAGTATATCCAGTTTTATATTTATGTTTTTTATCCATTTGGAGATAATTAAGAAGACAATGATAAATATGATTGTATTCAACATAATCATTTATTTTGACCAACATTATTTGTTGAAGATACTCTTGTTTCCAGTGTGTATTTCTGGCTTCTTTTTGAAAACTAAGGTGTTCATAGGTGTTTGGATTTACGTCTGAGTCTTCAGTTCAATTCCATTGATCAACATGTCTGATTGGCATGCCGATACAGTTTTTATTACTACTCATTTGTAATACAACTTGAAATCAGAGTTGCTGATGCCTCCTACAGTTCCTTTATTATTTAGGATTGTTTTAGATATCCAAGGGTTTTTGTGTTTCTATGTGAAGATTAAAATTTTTCTTTCAACATCTGTGAAGAATTGTGTTGGAATTTTTATGTGGATTGCACTCAGTCTGTAGATTGCTTTTGGTAGGAAGGCCATTTATATTACATTGCTCCTGCTGATCCATGAGCCTGGGAGATCATTCCATCTGTTGATATCTTCTTCAATTTCCTTCTTAAAAGGCTTGAAGTATTTGTCAGTGATTGTTCCCATCTTTAGTACAGTCCTGGAGAAGGGAATGTGTATTGGAAATTACAGGGACAGAAAGAATTAGACAAGACAGAAGATGTAGCATCTAGAGGGCACTAAATGAATATTCAGTTGGCTCAATTTTACTTACCACTGGATTTTTATACCAAGCAAAGGAGAGGGGATAGTACAAATATATGTAAACACTTCTTCAATTCTCAACATAAAACACAAGATAACCATACTTTTGGCCAAAGCATCCCATTATACAGTCTTGCAGGGGAAAAAAAAAAAAAAAAAAAAAACAAAACAAAACAAAAAAAAAAAACCTCTGATTCTTTGACCTTGAGTCAAAATAGACACAAACCACAAGCTTGAATCTGTGGGTTCCCACAGTATTTATCATATAAATCTTTCAATTGCTTGGTTAGAGTTATTCCAAGATATTTTACATTATTTGAAGCTGGTGTGAAAGTGTTGTTTCCATGATTGCCTTCTCAAGTTATTTGTCATTTGCATATAAGAGGGCTACTGTTTTTGTGTGTGTCAATTTGTATTCAGCTACTTTGCTGAATGTGTTTACCAGCTGTAAGAGTGTCCTGGTAAAGTTTTCCAGACAACTTATGTATACTATCATATTTCACCTTTCTTTTTGTTCATGATATTAATTCAATAAGTTTTAATAAAAAGAATGTGGTTTGTATTAAAGAACTAATAGAAAATCATTACTGTCTTCTTAAAGCAGTCTCACTCACTCATCATTGTATCAATAGTCTTCTGCCTCCAGAGACACTATTTTGTGGCATTTTTCAAAATTTAATTCATAATATTTAATCCATTATTTATATATATACATAAATATCTATTGTGTTATATCTTTAAGATAACTTGCATTATTATTACTAAACTTCAAAATTAAATTCATGTTTACAAAAATTTTATCTCATTAATCTAAGATCCAATAGTGTTTTGTTGATATTTTTGAAATTTAACTGTAAAAAAAAATATGCAAATGTTTTAAATATTAGCATTTTATTTATTTTCTTTCTAGAATATTTTTAATTTTATAACATTTAAAGATTTTTTTAATTTGTCTATATGAGTGTGTATCTGTGTGTATGTGTGTTTGTGTGCACATGAGTGCATGTGTTATGGTGCATGTGTATATGCCAGAGGACAATTTTTGGAAGTGGATTCTTTTGCATCTTTGCATAGGTTAAGAGATAAAACTCAGATCTCGAGACTCTCCTAACAAGCATTGTTATCTACCAAGTAATCTTGCTGGCCCTACAATATTTTGCAATATATCATCTTCAAATTACAATCTGTCTTACCTGCTTCCATTTTGCATAGACTGTTCTAGTATCCAGAATTCAATATATTATTCAGCATGTATAAATATGAGAATGATTTAGATATAGGATATTTGTCTATCAAATGAGAAACATATGCTGTTATGAGTTTCTCATTAAATGAAAGGTAATTCAAGGATTGCTTAATAAAATAATTTATCTATAAACATAGCCAGGAAAAAACCAGCCAATGTCTTATAGAAGTTAATAATAATAACAAGGGAATACATGGATTTTTTAAAGACTTTATTCTATAATAAATAAAAAGAACAGGCTAATTTCTCTTTTATTTTGAAGTAGCTTTATATTAAGTCAATATTTTATAACTACCACTAAATTCTATGCAATTTTTTCTTTTCAAAGACACCACTCACAATTACTAACTAAAGAATCTTTCATGATAAATTTTATTTGCAGGGCTTTGGATGAGGATATAAAGTCATTGGATGATTATATAACTATTATTTTTTTCTTGTTATGTATAGCTATTCTTTATCTTGCTTAGACGAATGAACTCAAATATTTCTAGCTATAATGACCAAGAGCTTTCTTCTAAGTCATTTTAATTGTATACTAACATAAGCTTCTAAAGGAAATTCTGAATTGAAATTTGACATTTCAAAAACTTTCCAACAAGTAAATACTAACATTTTGTCAAAAACTAAGGCAAGATCACATAAGTTCAATTTATCTATGATACTGTTAAATTTTATACTCATTCTTAGACTAACCTAAAATGTGTTATTTTATTTACTGCAATAAAGTAGAGGTTCAAAATTTTAGATCTGTTCATTGATGAGATTATTACTCTAACAATCTACTAATTTATACTAAGGTTCATCATACAAACTGAATGGAAGGAAACAATAAACATAAAGTCAATTCACTTTATTGTAAGTAATTCTTAGTAGGAAAAACAATATGTAATTTAAAGAATTAAGTCCATGAGATAAAAAAAAAAATGAAAGAAAATATTTTCTCTAACCAATCAACTTTATACTGTAGTCTGTGACTTACTTTCTGTTCAACTGGAAAAAGAGATACAATCAATGTACAAATTTGATTTTAAAAGAAAAAAAATTTAAGGCGCAGTTGGATACTGCTCCTGAGATCAAAAGATGGTAATTACTGGCTGTGCTGAGTGATATACACTAAAAATGCTTTCCTTCAGCCATTCATACAATCCACTTTACCTAGTCAATCGATATGAAAAGTTGAATATTCTATCTAGATGTGAAATTTTTAATCTTCTACTATTTATGTTAAATACTTAATGTTTCTTCATTCTAAATCCTACTGATGGTGATCATAAGGCCATTTGAGGAGAAACACTACATGTGAGACATTCTTCCTTGTGATGAAAATTAGAAAAAAACTTTCATCTGATGTCCAGATATAGAAAATGGTCAAAATAGTATACCTTTTTGTTTTGATTAAAAGTTTTCTTGATTTATATCTTCTGCTCTCAAAGGAAATATAAAAAACTTTGTCAAAAAATTCTCTCATTTTTGTAATTAGATTCAACGCAGTATAAAATGACTTATTTTTCTATACTTTTGTTTTCACATGAAGGCAAACTTTAAGGACTACAAGTGAAATAGAGATATGGTGATATGTTATATTTTAATAAAAACTAGTCTGGAATATCAGAGAACATATCCACTCACAGTCAATCCAGGAAAGTCAGAGTGGTGACTTAAAATTTTAATCTCATAAATTCAGAGACAGAGATCTTTCTGTGTTTTTGTGAGTTCAAGACTTAACTACCAAATAGTAGTAACTCACACCTTTAATCTTAATCTGGATGTGAAACAACTGGGTGAAGAAGGTATTTAAGGCAGGCATAGGAAGATTATTCAGTAGAAGCAACAAGGACTGAGGCTGAGAAAGGTAGAAGATAGATGAATGAGATTTGACTGTGATCTGTTTCCTCTCTCTGTTATTCCAGCTTTTCCCTGATGTCTGGCTCTGAATTCAATTTAATACAACCAGAATGTGAGTAACATAAAGACACACAATTGATACAAAATGTTTGTTACTTTTAGAACATAAAATACTGAATTTTTATCAGGAAAAAGTACTGGTTAATCAAAGAAGGTATTGAATGAAGGCAATGTAAGAGTGATGCCTTGCTCATAGTTGTGTTTCTTGCCTGGTAATCTGTGTATCTACTTTACCCCATCTACCTTCAATATCCTCTGACTTTCTTGTTAGTGAGGCTTCTGGATGGTAAGAGTGGTGCTTCACAGAGGTAAGACTTGTAAAATTCCCTTGAGTAAATCTGCTATGAATACTAACATCTTTATGTTTTGGAAGAAAAGAATAACATGAATCATGTCATCTTGACTACTTCCAAAAATCATCGTTGATACAGGTGGCCCATTTCCTGGGCAAAAATTGTCTTCAGTGTTGGGTGTGAATGCTACCAAAATTTGAATCCCATTCATCAAATGTCAAATGATGCATGATAGATGGTGGTACTATGGAAGAAACAAGTATTAAGACACAAACTTTCTTGAGTAATGTGTTCTGGTGTGACATGTATAATTTAGACCTGTTTGTTCACTAAAGGAATAATAGAGTGGAAAGTGGAAAATTCACAAAGAAATTTTCTATAGGTCATATAAATCAAAGTTGAAGAAGACTTCTTGAAAAAGTTTTACTTAAGGGTAAGACAAAGTGTAATGTCTATATGAGCATGTAAAATGATGAACTACTAAATATTCTATTAAATGTAAACTATATTTTAAAAAAGCATGGTAGGACTCATTTATATATATTGTTTGGTGTTGTTTGTGGATGAATCAACCAAGTATTTCCCACATTTCTTCCCAGCGCCTGGCCTGTTGTGGGCGCTCAATAAATATTAAACAATTGAAGTAAAACTATTTTCAAAGCTTTGAAATTCACAGGAACCAATCATATTTTTATCATCATTTAAAATTTATTGAGGGTCAACAACAAGACTCAATCAACATATGCAAATTGGTTATTTTATAATCACACATCACACAAATCATTAAATACAATTGGGTAAACTAAGCATTTTAGTGTTACTCCATTAGCTTTTTAAAGGTTAATTTGCTTCCTTAAAAGAATAAATTTGGTATACTAAAAACTATAAACACAACCATCCAAATACATGGGCCTGTCTCAGGAAAATCACCGCTCTGAGATATTTTAACAATCACTGAAAACTCAAAATACCTACAATAATTACACATCACAGATTTAAAAATGAGCAGTGCATGCATAAAGACTGAGAGTATCTATTGAGATTGAGAGAAATAATGACTCACATCAAATGTGTTTGTTTTCCACAAATTGTTCTGACAAATTTAAAGTTTCACACAATTTTATGAGTCACATGGTTTACAGAATTACATACAACCCACAGAAAGATAAAAAATCTTCCCATGAACACACATTAGATAGCTTATGAGTGCTGAAATATTTCTGTTTACGGGAAAAGTAAATATCTTATTAGAGAAAATTAACTTTGGTACATTTCTTGATGTATTCTCTCATATTTTACCCTTCATAAAATTATGAGTAATTGTGATCAAATTCATGTTGTTGGTTTATTGGAAAACAAATTCCGTTCTTAAAAAATTGTGTTTCGTTTCAGATTAAACAGGTTGAAAAGTCAGTTTTATTTTCTAAGAGGATAGAACACCACACATAATAATTTTGTTATTCCTCTTAAATTTACATTAAGGTACCAAACTCTTCATAAGCATTTGAGATTACAAAGTATGAATTTCATTGAAATCTTATAATATAAAAGTAACAGGATTTCTAGACTCAAGCCTTTTATAAAATAATAATATTCTGATTTAAGAAATACTCCATTTGATAGCTTCCTATCAGAATATCAAAAACTTTTCATTTAAAAAAAATATTAGCTTCTTATTATTCCCTAATTTTATAGATGTGTTTTAAATGCTAGGATAAAGTATATTTTACTGAATTTTGTACATAACACTGCATAGTTACAGAATTATTTAATTTTCTCTTTCCCTTTGCCTTGTTAAGAAGTTCACATTAACATCCTTGTAATTAATAAACATACCAATCTTCATATCTTTGTTCATTGATCATCACATAGGACTTTTAAGAGTAAGAGCCAACTACAAATACCTGAGAACTGATAAGGATGAGGAATAATAATTAATTTTCCTCTATTAGTTCTACTTTTAGATTAATAAGGTAGAGATTTCATCTAATATAAATACTGCCTACCTTCTCTGTTAGAATTTTGAATTATAGAATATTCTTTTAGTTTCCTAGTGTGTTAGGCACAAGTTACTTAAATCTGGGTAGGCTAATACTTCTTTCTTGACATTTTCTGTCCAGTTAACCAACACATATATACTGAGTGCACTGTTGATAGGCCACAATGATAGGTTCTTATAATAAATTATAAACAAAACCTTAATATGTCATGAATCAGACTTAATGGCAGAAAGAAACAATTTTAAAATGATTAATTTGTAACTATTTTCTCCACTTTCCCTCTGTTGCAGAAAACTTACTCCAGCCTTACTATTGAGACCCAAAAGTACTGTCTTAGCTGGGCTCTTCCTATACCCTGTGGTACTTTCTTAGAGTGGCTGCTTTTCCTGCTTCATCTAGTACTAAGAAAATCATGTCAATTGTTTTCTTCTGAAGGACAAAGTGCATGTCTATTTTGAAAAAAGTACATAAACCATCTAATTTTGATACATTAAATATCAACAAATGAGCTGTTTATAGTAACAAACATTACACATTGAACCTCAATGCACTCTCTTAAGGCACAGTATATGAATTGTAATGATGCATCTCTGCATGGCTGCACATATGGGATATTCTTAACTTTGGCACATTAGTTCCTCACATAATGACAGCCATTAGCTGTGGAAAACATTTATTGAGAGCCATTCTGGTATGCCTACATACAATTTTGTTTGTTCCTAATTAAATGGCTTTAAGTATAAGAATATACAAAATCTTAACCTTTAAATCTATTATCTAGATAACATAAGGTCTGCACTAAAAAAATAAAAAAATAACTCATCATAAACTAAAAATAAAATAGCATTTTTTGGAATCATGTAGAACTTAATCTTCTGAGTCGCCTCCTTCTTGTATGAAATGATCTCTTTTTCTAAATTAGGTTCATAAGAAATCAATTTCCTCTTTTCTAAAAATACATTTCCCACAATGTAAAATGGACTTAAATTAATGTATTCATACATAGCTGGCATGCTCCTACATCCATAAGTCAGTGTGCCCTACTAGATTCAGAGAACACAGAAATCTGACAAGAACCACACAAATCATGTCTTTCCCAAAAAAATCCACAAGTTAAAGCTTACATGAAAGGTAATTTTGATATTTTGTTGTGCTCAATGCTTTATAAACTCATTTTAGATAATGGATATTTCAGAATTTAACCAAAACTATAGGGAAATGAAAACAGAGTTCTAAAACATCCACTAAAGAAAACGTAATAGAATTCTACCATGAAACACATAGGTCAAAGTTTGGATTCTTTTTACTATCTTATTTGTATCTTAAAAATACTCATTTTTCTTATCAATTGTTTGACATAAACATACCACCACAAAAATGACAATGTGCTTTAACATACTATTTTTTATATTTATAACTTAAAAATATGAGGGATCATTCATGCGTATTTAAAATTAAAATATTTTTCAATTATTATAAAAAATGTTTGTCTTGTTTTATATAAGCTTACAGTTCTAACCTTTCAAAAGATAAAATACAATTTTAATAAAATTATAATGAAAACAATCTGAAATAGTAAGTTCACATCCAAATGAGCAATTTCCCACTTTGGACAACATCAATGAGTTAATAAAATTGACATTTTTAGAACTAAACAGTGTTCTTATCAATCATGTTAAGACTCACTGTTATTGCACTGTTCTCCATTACAAGTCAGTCTACTTTTAACATGCTTTAGTGATTCAAAGCATCCTGCTAGTCTAGGCTGAGGATACTGATTCATGTTGCAGTGTCTGTTTGGCATATTTAAAGCCCTAAGGTCAATCCAAATTATTATTATTATTATTATTATTAATAATAATAATAAACCAAAAATTTCCAAACCAAAACTATAAGAAAGAAAGGAGAGAAATAAGAAGCAAACCAATTGGTTGATTCTTATGACTAGAGGACAGACATCTATGATAACCAGTGGATTAAAGTGTGCTTTGATAATTTATCAAAACTGTTTTCATGAGAAAAAAATACCTAAATAAGTATATATGCAATTTAGAAATTTATATATTTCGTTGCATCTTTTGTACAGGTGATTTATTTGGGCTACACAGGATATTTTGAGAAAAGCAGATTGGGAATGATTGTCTTCACTTTGACTAAGAACTTTAAATATGAAATGCTGCATAAATGAACAAGCCAAAACAAAATCCTGAATCTGTGCTTTCTGTTTCAGACACTAACATAGGCACTTTCAGTCAAGTAAGGCTGGTAAAAATATTGTATTGACTTCAAAAACTGTTGATGGTATTCAGAAGCCAAAATAAATGGAAAATCTTTATCAATATAATTATCATGCTAATTTCAATATAAAAGTCTCTAAATCTTTTCACTTAGTTGAGCTGCAGGAATAAGCACAATATAGCTCTCAATGTTTAAAAGACAGTGCTCACCAGCATTTTAAAAGCATATTCCAGAGTTATATTGTATAATACTAAACTTTCAGGTTTTTTGAATTAATCAACAAGCAAAGTCATCACATAAACTAAAATAATTTTAATAACTTTTGTTGCCATTTGCCCCAGTGTCTTATCTTTAATAAATTATTTTAAAGCACTATAAATATTTTTATAAATAGGGTTAAACTATGTTTTTTCTTTAGGCTATGAGCTATGAGGCAGTATGAGAACCCAAAACCAAACAGGGAGATGTCTACATGTTACTTATCTCATTTTCTCATTATCAATACCCTTCAGCATCTCTGCTGGTGTAATAAAGCAGTCAGTACAGATTTCCTGTTTTGAATTTATACTCTGAGCTTGATACATAATAGAAAGACAAGACCAGATAGTTGCCTCAATTCCTCCCTGTGCAGAAAAACATGCAAGAACATTGCTATGGAACAGGAGATTTAAGGGCTATTATCTTCCGCCTGTCTGAATCCAGTGTTTTCCTTTTCAAGTTGTTTTCTTTCTAAAGAAGATAATGTCAACCCGCTTCACTTTTTTTTTTACCTTGCTCCACTGTCTTGGCTTTCTCATCTTTCTTTCCGTGCACGGCTGCAAAGTAAAGATAAGGTTTAAATAAGAATTCCAGTATTTGAGAATGCATTCAGTACCAAATATTGCTTCCACACAAGCTCTTCTCTAATGCTTTTAAAATATTTCTCATCTCCCTATAATGTGATTGAAATCTGTTTGAAATCTAATCTTAAGGAATTAGAACCAAAGTAGAGAAGCAATAATCCCTTCAGTCTTCAGGCTGGCTCTTCTGCACTCTATATTATTTTTTTCCTTTATGCTGTATGTTTATAAACAAGCTACAAAGAGTTGCATTTGACAGGAGTATGATTAATTGATTTACACTGCAGGTTATTACTGGAGTCACAGTATCTAACAAATGTCAACCAGATGCACTTTAAAATTCAAACGTATCTTCAACAACTGGAAGGACAGTGCCATCATGCTCGAGAAGCATTTAAATATAAAACAAACACATGGCACATCACATAGTTCAAAGAGATAATGGAATCTTTTAAAGTGCTATATTCCCTGATTCATGCTTTCTCTAAGATTTATTGCCCTCAGTTGAAGATTTGCTATTTACCTAGTTAAACGTCAAACGAGCAGAAAATTTTTCATACAAAATCACTGCCTCCAGCTGAAGTAACTGATTCATGAAAGAATCTTTAGGGATTTTGAACATCTGCTAGATGAAGAACTGATGTGGAATTGAATAATGTCATTACAGCCAACTCTACAGAGAGTTGCAAAGGGGAAAATTCAACTTTTAAAAGAATAAGTGAGTCTGCTAGTGCCTTTACTCATTTTGGAAACAGAAGTATTTCTTCACTGGCGCCTCTAGAGAAATGCTGCCTCTTGATGAGAGAACATGCAATGTGTTGAATATTTTGCATTGTTCTTGACAGAGCATCAAGCTGGAATTCAATTAAACCAGAGATCTAGCTTTCATTTTAATGAGATGCAAGGTGTAGAGAGCTTGATAATAATATTTGAAGGAAGTCAACAGGCAAATAAAAATATCCATTGGCAACTTCCCCTGAAGAAAGGAAAGGTAGGAGAAGTAATGGAGGGAGAAAGATGGAAGGGGTCAGTGAAAAATGAAGGAAGAAAACAAGGAAAAATAATGAAAAATGTTATGAATTTCATGTTTTGGTGTATCTACTTTAAAAAAAAATTCTTAGAGTTTGAATATTTACTTGCTGGAAGTAAAAAGTACTAGGTTATAAGGAAAAATTATTCTAACCACATAATGTTTAGTTCTAAAGCAAATTAGTATTCCAAGTCTCACAAATCTTACTTGTAGAGACAGCTTCTAAAAAGGAGAACTTCCAGGGATATGCCAGTGAGGATTGAGTTTTTATTTTCTATTCCTGTTAAATTGTAGTCAATGTTAGATTAGAACAGTTCAATGAAGTTGGAACTGGCTTCCATCTAGAAGGACAGGATCACTATTGCACTCTTACAATGACAAATTCTACGAGCTGAATTGCACTAAGAAATGAACTACATGGTTTGCATTTGTGTTACAATTTCTATAGGGATCATATATCCCAGAAGCATGGGCAAGACTCCTAAGTACATATCTTCACTCTTTCATATAAATGTTGTTTCAGCGATGGCACCTTATCCAGTCTTGAGCCTTTAGTGTTTAAGTGGAAATATGTTTTGACACATTGCTAATATTTGTCCATCCTACTGGTTTAATAAAAAGCTGATTGGCCAGTAAGAAGACAGGAAATGTGGGCAAGGCTATCAGACTAAGAAAACTCTAGGAACAGAGAGACAACAGCGGAGAATCCAGCAGATGCAGAGGACAACTTTGCTGCTCTGAGTAAAGGTACCAAGCTCCATGGCTGAACAAGATAAGAATTATGGGTTAGTTTAAGAACAAGAGCTAGCTAGCAATATGTCTGAGTGACAGGTTAATCAGCATAAAACTACTATAAGCATCTGTGTGTTTCTGTGGGACTTCTGGTCCAGACCTTGGGACTAGTCTAGGCCAGAAACTTATTACATTAAGCGATAACGGAGGTAATACTGTCCCACTAATACAAAAAAAAAAAAGACCCCACAAAAACAAAATTTAATCAGTTATGATAATAATGCACAGAAGGTGGAAGTAATCTCCTTCCTTCCTTTTTTTTTTTTAAAAAAAATCATTCTTTTTTCACAGAAAATTTTCTATTAATTTTCCAATGTTATCTAAGGATAAACCCATATTTAATTTAAAAGTAAATAGATGAAACAAAGCTGAAATTAAGAAGCAATAGATTAATTCATACTGAAAAAATATCATAGAAATCAGCTGAGAGACAGAGGAAGGGAAATATACAATAATTTAACAAACATGAGTGAAGTAAATTTTAATATAAATAAAATGAGATTTTTACATAAAAGAATATTAGGAATGAAGAAACCAAATATGGAAGAAAAAATATGATTCAGAGTTTGAGAAGTACAGACACTGATAGATTCTGGAAGCACAAGTGTCTTGAAGAGAGAACAGCTTAAATTTACATGTTTTCCCTTAGACTGGTACCCAAATAAATACTTTGAAGTTATCTAGGCCTCCTTGGTATACATAAATAATACCATCAGTTGGAAAGCTGAAAATTTGGGTTGAGATCAGCCTGGACATTATACTGAAAATTAGTTAAACCAACTAGTAAATAAATAAATAAACAAAGGAATGAATGAATAAATATTGTCATCACAGTATAATCTCTTTGAAAATGTATACTGTTTCCAGTGGTAGCATTAAATTGTCTATTTACCTGAATTTTTTTGCTACCTAATGATGATATGCTTTTAATGTGCATGTTTCAGATATATAGACTTGAAGTCTTTTGAATAAGATTCTAATTATGATATTATTTCTTTACTCATTGTTTTGTATATAAGATTACAATATAATTAAACTTCTCCCTTTTCTTTCTTTAGACACTACCATACTACCATATATTCCCCTTAGGTACTCTTCTTCAATTCTTGGTCTTTTACTTCATTAATTGTTATTATTGTATTGTATGACATATATATGGCATAAATATTATCAATATTCTCAAATATAACCTCTTCAGTCCAACTAATGTTATTTGTATCTATATATTCAGGACTGATTATTTCTTACTAGCTTATGTTTTCAGAATACTTAATGAAGACGTTGTTTTTCATGTAATGTGTTAAAGTAGCAAGCAAATTAATATTTATTACTTATTATATTAAGAACAATGTTAGTGTCCAATAAGAAAGTAAATGCTTATATCCATCACAAAAGAAAAATGGATAGTCAAAAACAAAAAATCACAGAGGACAAATGGAAGTGAGGTAATTCCTTGTACTAACATTAAATAGAAAAGTTAGTTTCTAAAGGACTATGTTTCTTAACCGCTGAACCATCTCTCCAGCCCTGTTTTATAATATGTACAGAGTACCTTCCAGTACCATGAACACTAGTCAGTAGGAGTCATGGCTACATATGTGCACCAGCCCATACAGGGAAAGACTCTTTGTACAACAGTAAGTAAGTTGTTTCAAAGCCCTTATAATTCTATTCATAAGTCAGAATTTTATGCTATCATGGTGGTATCAATGAATTTTACAGAAACTTCACACACACACACACACACACACACACACACACACACACACACAATCTTCTGGTTTGGCTGTAGAAGTGTTGCTTAGCAGCAATTTTTGGTGGCCAAAGTGCATCCACGGGCATTAGCTGTGACATAGTGTGCCTTTTTCATCTGTAGCTGAGCCTAACCTGGCTTGAGGTGCCTTAGATTTTATTTTGTATGTTCTATATATTTTACAGAAAAGAGACACAGAGAATAGTTACTTTCATTATTTAACATACCTACATAGAAACAAACTAACTACAACTATTGTTAAATTTGAAGCTGTGTTTATCAAGTTTCCCCCTTTATGATATTCTCAATGCTGTATCTTTTTAAAGAAATTTCAATAAAAAGTATAGTTACTGACTCTCATTGTGTAGAAAGACTTGTTTTATACATTGAAACTGCTAAATTTATTAATGATGAGTCAGAACTAACTTCATTATTTATTGTTACAAGAAATAATTTAGAATAGAAATCACCCCTTCTATATAACACACATCTAATCTCATATGGTTCTGCCAGGCCTCTAGCACAAGGTAATAATGAAATTGATAAATTATTAATGGAAAATGTGCTAGAGGCCTCCAAGTTTTATATATTTAAAAAACCATCATGCCAATAGCAAAGGTTTAAGAAAGATTTTGCCATAACTTGGCAACAAGCCAAAAAAATTATAAAAAGATGTCTGTTTTATAGCCAAACTCCATTACTAGCAGAAAGTAATCCTAAAGGTATACATAGAAACTGGATTTGGCCAGGAGTGGAGACTGATCCAAGCATTATTGGGTCAGTGGGACCATAGGACTGTCTGCTCCCTGCCCAGGGAGGGGATGGGGAGTTGCAGAGAAGAAAAATGACCAGATGTGGTGGGAGGGGGAAGGGACTTTGAATAAGAATATACAAGGATGGAAAAAAATTCAAAGGGAAAGCTGAACACAAAGTAAATATATGTGTATCAATCTTATTTGCATTACCACCCTTGATAAGCCATGCTTATGATTTTATTCTCTTTATAGTTATTGTTAACTTTTCCTCATTTTAAATTCATTCTATTGTTTTTTTAAATCAAAATAAAGAAGGAAAAAAAAGAAATAAAATTTAGCTAACAGCTGTGTTTCATTTTACAGAAATTGGGACATTAACCTATATACACCATACAATAGATAGGTTTTTCAGGATTTCAATGGGAAACTGCTTTGAGTCCAGAAAAGGATGATTCTGTAATCACACATATCCTAGAAGTTATGGCCATTATGGGAATGCCAGTACAAATTAAGATTGACAATATTCCTGCATAGTCTCTAGTAAAATGAAATAATAATATAAAACATAACATAGTTATACCAAAGAATTCTATGGGGCAAGCATTAATAGACAGATTGAATTGTACTCTGAAAGATATGCTAAATAAAAGAAAAAGAGTAACAAAGACCTCAGAAATAGACTACATAATGCTCTATTAACTTTGAATTTTCTCAGTGCTAATGAGAAAGGAACAACAGCTGCTGAAAGGCATTGGACTATAGGAAAAAATGACTGAGCTAAATCAGCCTGTCTACTTCAAAGATGTGCTTATCTAAGAATGGAAACCAGGATATATGCTGTATTGGGGTTGGGGTTTCACTTTTGTTTCCACAGGTGAAGAAAAGCTATGGATTATGTCACAATTAATAAACACTCAATTTGAAACAGAAACTTCATGATAAAGAGAAATGATGGTTCATCTGCCATGTGACAATTCTTTAAGTCATACAAGAAAATAAACACAGGAAAAACTCACCCCACAAGAAGTAGGCAGGGTTTATTTTTGTCTTAGAAAAAACTATAAATACCCATCTTCAAGAAAAAAATCTTGGACATAGAGGTGTATAAATAAGAAAGGAAGGCTATCCAGAAAAAATTTACAAGCAAAGAAATATTGGACCCATTGGTACCAATATACTTTACAGGGTAACATCTCACTGCTTATCATCTAAATCTCTTTATTTGAAAAAAATGTTGAAGTCCCAGTTTAGTTATAAATTAAAGCTGCTTTTGGAGATGGAGTGGCTCTATCCTCTACACCTAAACATGCTTGTTAAAGAAAAATATAAAATCTCTGTATCATAATAGAAGAGCCACCAGGTATGTGACAGAAATCATCTGATCCTGGCAGCACCAATTTACTTTGAGGAAGATGATAGGTATCCAAGAAACTCCATTGGAGTTGACTTTCTTTGTGGCAAAAACTAGCCAATGGGTAAGAAAGTACCCTTGCCTGAATTGCTGACAATATGATATCCAAAATGGACCAGCAGGACACACAATAAAAAGAACTGCTGAGCCTAGCCAGGACAAGGTAAGAAGGTCTTTAAGAGTATACTGCTTCACAGAGAAGTGTGTCAGATTCTAGATACAAAGGCTGAAAATGGATGTTTCAGTGATAGACAGAGGAACCTTTGGTGACTGTCCAGGAAGCCAGCTGTTCTTATTTTTTTTTTTTTTTTTACATTTTTTGAAAGTTAATTGCTTGAAGTTCCTGTTCGCTTAGTTAATATTATTTCCTTCTTGGGTTTCTGAGGGAGGTAACGATGAGATAGTTATAGTTTTCTAGTGACAGTTTTAGAAAAGAAACTCATTTAGAAGTTAAAGTATATTAAGTTTGTGAGATATCCAAAGATAGTTTCCAGTTAGTAATACAAGTTTGATAGAAAAAGAATTAGTTACAATCCTTTGGACTCACCAAAAAAGAATAAGTAATGAAATATTTTCTTTAAATTTGTCAATTGTTAATGAGCTGGATATTACTCATGTAATTTTTGCTTATATGTATTTTATACAATTATTATATCTATTGTGTGTAGTTTTATGTTAGTTATAACCTTTGTTATTTTTGACACAAGAGTGACGATATATTTTATATTTAATAAAATAAGACTGGAATATCAAATAACATATTATCCACAGTCAGGTCATGAGGGTCAGAGAGTGGTGACTCATGTCTTTCATCCCATCACGGGGGCTGACCAAGTGGTGACCTATGTTTTTAATTCCATCACCCAAGAGTCAGAGATCTTTCTGTATTTCTGTGAATTCAAGCCTAACAACAGTAGTACCTCACAACTTTAATCCTAACTCTAAGATTATGATGCAGAGTTCAATTTGGCAGCTAATCAACTAGGCAGGGAAAGTGTTTAATGCAGGCATAGGCAGACATTCAGGCATTCTGTAGGAGCAACCAGCCAGATGAGAGACTCTTGATGACAGCATTTACCCTGTTCAGCCTGAGACTTTTCCTGGGTATAAACTGACTATGGTCTGTTTCTTATCTTTGATATTCCCATTCTCCAATATTGGGCTCTAGGTTGTCATTAAATACTAACTAGAATTCATACAATAATGTCCTGTGTTTGGAAAAGCCAAATAAGAGACACTAGTGCTATATCTACTAAAGAACATAGTGAACCACAAACTATGTATCATCCCTAAAATGATTATATCAATTAATATCTTCATTGAGGACCTGAAAAGAGCAATAATAGTGGTTTCCACCATGCCTCCCTTTAACTCTTCTATCTATCTTGTACACAAAATGAATGGAGAATGACAATTGATTGTCTTGAACTTAAATCGTGACCCCAATTCAAGCTGTTAAAATTCATGTGGTTCCTTGCATAAGGAGACGAACATAACTCTTGTTATCTGGCACACAGCTACTGATTTTACAAATAATTTTTATTTCTTCAAATCTGTTTATGAAGCCTACCATAAGCAGTTTTCTTATAGCTGGAAAAGCTAGATAACTTCATAAATTTAGTTGTCATAACATAATTCATAGGGATGTTCCTCCCCTGTACCCTGGATCTTCAACAAAGTAGTACTTTGGTCCATTATATTGATGATGTCATGTTGACTAGACCAAGTGAACAAGAGATAGAAAGTACTGTTTACTTGTTGGTAAACTTGTGCATCAGTATGGGAAATAAAGCCATAAATTTTCAAGGGCAATCTACATCACTAAAATTTCTGGAGATCTGTAATGTTTGGCATTTAAATATTCCTTTTAAAGTGAAAGATGTTGTCCTAGAACCTTCTACTGTTAAGAAGGAAGTGCAGCATTTAAAGACTTATTTGGATTTTGGAGGTCCCACATTTCTCTTTTGTAAGTGTGACTCTAAGCAATAGACCAAACAACTCTACATGTCTCTATTCTCTATGAAGGCTCAGAATGGAATGTTCCATATTATGCCCAGGTCATATGATTCTTCAGACCTGATAGGACTCCACATACCAGTGGCAGTTAGGGATGCTGTTTAGAGAGTCTAGTAGGACTCTGTAAGGAAATCACAGTTGAGACCCTTGGGATTTGGGAGCAATCTTCTGTAAACAAGTTCTCTTAAATAGATGGCTCTTAATTTGCTACTTGGCCTTAGAAAATCTAAATAACTGACAGTAAGCCAGCAGGCTAACATGCAACTCAAGTCACACATTGGGAGATCCATGTTCCATCAAGGTATAAAGATGGGTACACACAACAGCAGTTCATCATTAATGCATGTGATATACACAGGATCTGCCTCAAGAATTCACACTGAGTTGCAGGGAGAGTACTAAATGTCTATTGTTCCTACTCTTATTACAGTACATTCTGTCCACAGCCAATCAACTATGACCTCAGAAAATACGTATTATAATTACTTTACTGAAAAAGAAAAAATAAGGGCCTAAATTTTCTTTCTTTTTTTTTATAGAAATGTGATGTTTATTACAAAGTCTCACAAAATGAAAATATCTCAAAAAGGAAGCTAGGCCAACACCTCCACCTGCAGACTTGGGGGAAGACAGGGCAATGGGAGCTTTGCTGCTTGCCTGAGTCCAATGGGAAGGTATAAACAGAACCAATCTAAGAAAGGCCAATATTACCTAGGCCTGAAAATAAAGGGTCCCAGAAGACCCAGTTGCCCCCTCAAGAAACCTTAAAAAGGGCATCTTAACAGAGCTCCTAAAGCAGGCACTTGGCAGTTCAGGATTTTGTCTTCTGGTGGTTCAAAGCTAAGACCTGAGCAAGATGGACAAGGTGTCTATGAGAAGAGTTCTCCCAGCACCTCTGCCCTGGGCTCTGGTCCCTGGGGACATTATATTTAATTTATTTTATATAAATACACTCGAATAGAAAATATAAAATCTGAGAGATTCTTGAGAGAAGAACTTGGGGAGAGGCCATAGTTGCAGATCTTGTTCAGGCTAACTTGACTTCTTCTTTGACCCCTTTGGCTTCTGGCTTTTCCTCCTTGGTTTTCTCCTCTTCCGTGACTTCTTTTTTTCTCTTCTGGATCTTTTTCTTTTTCATCCTCTGTTTTGACTCTCTTTGCTTTTTTGAAATTAGAAGAGTTCTTTCGACCACCTTCTCCCTCCTCATCTGAATCGGAGAATTCTTCCTCACAGGCAATTCGCTTGTCAGCAGAGCAAATAGAGATGCGTTTGTCAGGGTCTTCCTCGTCCTCATCACCACTCTCCTCTGGGATGGCATCCTCAGGTATTGCCTGCATTTGGACCCCAGGCGCATGGGGCAGCATCCTTAAATTCTCAAAGAGCCGCTGCTTGATCTTTTCCAGGTACTCATTGGTGTTCTGGTTAGTCATATTAGATGGGCTGATGTGAAGCTTGAAATCCGGTCCAAAGTATTCAAAGTAGTCGTTGTACGGATATCTGTGTCCAGGGCCACAGTTGTCTCGTAAGTCCAGCACCGAGCAACATTGCGGATGGTGTATCCGCACCCCTGCCCCAGCATTAGCATAGGCAGGTTGAAACTCTTGACAAACTCCACACACTTAGCATGCCCTTTGATAGTCAGATTGAAGCTACCTAACCGCTCACCATACAGGGAATCTGAGCCACATTGTAAGACCACTGCACTAGGCTGGAACATTTCCATCACTTTGGACATGACTGGCTTAAAAATGGCTTCATAGGACTCGTCATCAATCCCATCTCGGAGAGGGTAGTTAACAGCATATTACTTCCCTTTCCCAGCCCCAATATCCCGTAGGTCCCCAGTTCCTGGGAAGTACTCTCCATACTTATGAAAGGACACAGTCATGACCTGGTCTGTGGTATAGAAGGCCTCTTCCACACCATCTCCATGGTAAATGTCAATGTCAATATACAGCACCCTCTGGTGATACTTTAGCAGTACCAGGATGGCCAAGACGATATCATTGACGTAACAAAAACCAGATGCTTCAGACTTCTTTGCATGATGCAGACCCCCAGCCCAGTTCACAGCGATGTCCGTCTGCTGCTTATTAAGTTTCACAGCACTTGCCACAGAGCCACCAGTAGACAGCTGACAGAACTCAAACAAGCCATCAAATACTGGACAGTCTTCACCAACGCTGAATCTCTGCATCTGCTTGCTGTACTCAGACATGTTATCTGGGCGAATGGAACACAAGAATTTAATGTAGTCATCACTGTGGTACTTGGTCATTTCCTCAGCATTGGCTTTGTGAGGACGATAGATTTCCATTTTTTGGTAGAGACCATAGTTGAGCAGCAAATTGTGAGTCATGCGAATTCGGTGAGGCTTCATCGGGTGGCCTTGTCCGTAATAATAGTTCCCAACATCACCATCGTAGTAATAGCAGACTTTCCTCTTGGTGCCCTGAGTCTGCACCATCTTGCTCGCAGCCTGGCCCTCCCGTCAGTCTCGGGCCTAAATTTTCAATTGGTTATATATACTCTGCAAGTGCCAACTAGAAGTGAACAGCTAAAGAATTAAAACTCTTTTCTTAGATAATCTTGAATGGCATCAGTGAAGAGAAATCTAGACAATGAACAAAACTTCAGGCTGGATACTAGGACATATATTTTTCTTTGGAAGGAAAAGTGAACAAGTATGAGATTATATTTTGATTCAATGGTTATAGATAATTGTTTGGCTATATGGCCGAGTGCATGAAAGGATATGAAGACACTTGTGTGTTGCGTAAATTCTCACTAAAAGGTGACCTTCCATGACCAAATTGATAGTATAGATAGTGATGATCTTTTCTCATGTCTATCACTATGATTTTTCTATGAGCCTATAAGTAAAGTTGATGCAGTGACAGAGGTAGAGAGACATCCACTCACCAAAGCTGAACTAATGGATACTTCTGAGTGTCAAAGATGCCAGGATTGCTCCTATTCATAAAATTCTAATAGGAAACTATGTCATAGGGTAACAGGCTGATTTTATTGAATTACTTCCATGATGACAAGCAAAGTAGTTTGTCCTTATTTAAAAAGATATTTAAAACTGGTATATGTTTTTTGCATGTAATGCTCCTTCCAGGCTAATTTTGATGGACTGACATTTTGTAGGTAAAGAAGAAAGATTTTCAGAGGTGCCTGTTAAGGGTGGAAAACTATTAAATAGATGTCTAAAACAGACACAATTGCACCTTACAGGAGACTTTCAGGTTTTCAGGATTGGGTTTGGTCTTCTGAGGCTTCTAGCTTAAATGACTTAGCATCTACAGAGTTCTCTAGCCTCTATAGTATAAAGATACCCATCACTGAACTAATATCAACCAATCTAGTGAATTTTGCTCATTCAGAACCTCTAGAAAATTCTGTCTACTATGTTCAGACAAGATCCCTGAAATTGAAATTGCTGAGTATCTATATAAAAAAAAGAACACTTTGAATTTCATGGTTATCTTTTCATTTCTAGTTTTAATGCAAAATTCATCAAGCCTTATTGTATGGTTATTAAAGTTTAGAAATAAATAATATGTCTAAGTATGTAGATTTTCTTCTTGTCAGGAGTCAAGAAGAAACTCTAAGCTCTAATCAATTTTTCTTATACAACAGAATACTTCAAACTTTCTTTGGTGCTGAGAAAAAAAATTTTTCTCTACATTTGAAAATATTTGTTTTAAGGTAAGAAAAACATAGATTTGTACTGTACATCTTCAGAAAACACAATTAGTATGAAAGAAACAATGCTGTCATGTATTTATTTATTTAATAATGGAAACATGCATGAAAACAAAGAGTGTTTGTAGAAGAAGAGACAACATTCATGAGTGATTTCTCTCCTTCTGCATATAAATTCTGGGGATAGAATTCCAGCTGCCAGGCTTTGCAACAGACAACTCAGTCTACTGTGCAGGCCAAATGGACTGCTATGTCCACTTCTTGATTGTAATGATGGATTTAGTTAGGCTCATGCTAAGGCAGGGAAAAGTAAAGGTGATTTGATAAATTTTCATGGTTTTATTATGGTTCTATAATCATGCCTTGCAAACTTAAATGCACAAATCCCTCCTTACTTGCTAGTCACCACCCATGAAATTTAATATGTTCATTAGCAACTTGGGCAATGAGTGTTATCTAAAATATGGAGGATGCTAGGATTTTGGTGAGCAAGTGAGTTGTAGCACACAGTTTCAAAAGTCCCTGATATCACACTTACATACTACAGTGTAGCCTTGGAATAATAAGATGTTATTTTGATGTATTTAATGTGACCAACTCATAGGCTGCTATAATTTTAAAGGTACTACTTGAAAATAAGAGTGAAGGAATCAACAAAATGCAAAATATTTATAAAAGGAAAAGTAATATTGATTAGATCTTTGGGTGCATATGGTAGAAAAAAAGAATGATGTTTCCTCATCAATTATCAGAATGTAAAATATTTATTAATAAGTTTATTTTTCTGCTGCAAAATCTAATTATACCCATGAGTATATTTAGAATTAAGTGCAATGTAGTGTTATTGTACATGTAAAACTGTCTGTGTCTGAAGGTGAATTTAGAAAAAAGTATAGAAGACTAATCATGAAAATTCTATTTGTCATTTTAATGAGGTTGGACCTTGTATTATGAATTACTGTAGAAAATAGAGATTTAAATATAATGGTTTATTCATTGTTGAGGCTTTGATGATTTACTATCACTTTTAGTGAGTTTTAATAAATATAAACACTCAAGGTCAGTCATACAATATTGACAGTAGGTCAGGTAGAAAACAGTGAAGATTTGTATTGTATTAACTGCAGGGTTATAAATACAAACACATACACAGAAAATATTTACAGAATAGAAACAGAAATACATTAAGATCATTGAATAATCAGGCAGTGGAAATAAATAGAAAATTTAAAATTGTTTCCAGATTTCTTGTGAAGTAAAGAGTGAATAATGTAAAGCAAATGGGAAGGAGAGAATAGCCAGGTTGAGGAGAGTAGAATCTGAAGCTGTTTAATGGAAGAGTTGAACACATAAGCCTGAAATTAATAGTAAATTTAACAATGGAGATATAATAGGAATCTTTAGAATATAGAGTAGACTTGCCATATTGACATATTTACACTGTAAGTCAAGGATAGAATATGAAGCTTCAGTTGATAACGGAATCTCTGGGATACAAATAGTGTGTACAAAATAGAAGCATACAAAGACTTCAGAAGTAAAGTTCAAAGACAATGAAGTGAAATGGTAGACTTTGCCTTAGAAACTCCTCATCAGACACAGAACAGAAATAAAGTGAAAGTTCCTGCTGAGGGCTTTAATTATTCAGGGACTAAATGGGTTTCATTGCTTTAGCAAGTGAAACATTGTCAACATTAGCCAAAGCAATAGTGAAATCAATAATGGAATGCCTCTTTAAAACCTGGGAGTCCTCCTAAGATATATGAATCTCATATACATCCTACAAAGCTTCATCACTTTGCCTTGCTCTATTCCTGAGACCAAAGATGCTTTCATAGATCTTCTCACACTGCAAAAGAGATCTGTTATTGAAGGCTTATTTTTGAAGTCACTGCAAAGCAAATCTTTTGATGTTTTCCAGGAAAAAATAAATTTTAAACTGCCATAACACTTCATCTGAATTTATCTCTCTGTTGGACTTTCACCTGGAGCTATAATTTACTGGAAACTTTATACTGAGAGTGAAAATAGAGTACATATTTTTCCAATATCTTCACTGTTCAAGAATAAAATTAACTCTCATTTTTTTAAAATTTATACATAGTATTGTATTCATAATCTTTGTTGAATGAAAGTAAAAATAAATAGAACATCATAAAGTTTAAAAAAATTATTAAATGATTTAATATCATTTATCTTCAAATAAAAAATTAATGGAAAATAATTCATACAAGCTATAAATTAATACATCAGTACATCAATACATAATAGCTTTTTTACTAAACTGTAATCAAATTTTCTTAACTTTGAAAATTGTACACCAAACACAAAATCAAGTTTTTACTCTGCCATGTACAGTCCCTTGTTCAAAATCAATTTGGAAATTGAAATACTTATTCAATTTTTTTATTCTATTTACTTGAGAGTCATTTTAAGGTAGCAAGTGATGTGAGGGCCATATGCATAGGATTAAAAAGTGTTGCATTCGAGAGAAAAGAAAATCCATACACTAGTTAACAGATGCAAAGAATCAGCTTTAGTGTTTTTTTAAATTGTCAATTATGTAAGTCCTTCCTTGACTTTGTTTATGTTAGCTTTGGAAACAATATTTGATTCTGTTGACTCTTTCATTATCTGCCAAGCCAATATGTAGAATCATATTTAAAAATATAATTGAGATATAAGATTAATTAGTAAAGAATTTGGTTAAAATATTTTATGTTAATGAAGAGATTGTTTTCCTGTCATTTAGCTCTAAAAACTTACCAAGTAAGCTCATTCCAATAAAACTATTGGCCATGTTATAAATATATAAGATTTTTAGTTGAGACTCTGATGAGTTCTGTAATTGATAGTATAAATTTAGATTGTATGTTATTATTTAGTCCATTTTTACATGGTTAAATTGCAAATTACAAATGTTTGTACTTATGTTCTGAATACTCAAGGTAAATGCTTCAATCCATGCATGAATCCAAGCCAATAGTTTAATATATGCTTTTTAAATCATCATTACATACTTTTTCCACAATCACTAATTACCCAAAGATGATTGTAGGCAATCAAATTGCAGAAGAAAATTATCTACTGTTTTCTGAACACAGTGTTGGTGTTATTGTTAGCTACAGATTTGAATTCACCTTGTCTTCATCTTCTTTAGTGTTTGGAAATTTATCAATATCCAGACTTTATTGACAGCCTATGTTATCCAGACATCTATGCCCTAGATTAGTGACCTTTTCTTAGTGGGTATTAAAACCTTTTGACTTTTTTTTTATAATACCATGATATTCTTATTTTAGAGCAACTGAATTTATTTGTATCATATAATATTAATGAGCCATATCAGTTTTAGAATATGATACCACATATAGCTATTTTAATTTAAGTTTTTATCACTTTGGGTAAAATTATATCAAAAAATATAATATGATCACCTACATAAAATCATACAAGCAAGTATATGTATTATAATTCATAGACATATACCAAGTAATAGTAATATATGAAATTCATTAACAGATATCACACATTAGTTTATTATTATGTATATAATGGTAGAAGGAGCATGTAAACAAGGTGTCATGTGTATTTTATTAGTTTTAAAAATTTGATGTCTGTGTTCTTATTGTATATATATATATAAACTTATTTATAAGAATATATAATAGCATTTTAGTGGAATATGTTTATAAGGGTTCTTTTGTATATTTTTGTGATTGTGAATGACTAATGAAGATAAAGCTTGTTAAATATTTCTATGAGATACTTTTAAAGACATTGCTAGAATTACTGAATTTCTCTTGAAATTTCCAATTTTGCTTCTCAAAGCAAAACTGCCCAGTGTTAGTGTTTTATGGAATGTATTTCTTAATTCTATACTATTTTCATATAAAAGTAAACATTTTTATGTGAGTCTTCTTAGCGAAGTTTTAACTTATTCAATACCTGATCTTTTAAAATATTATGATGAACCCAAAAGCCCTATGGATGACTGAAATCATATTGAGTTTAAGCAGAGTATTTATAATTTTTTTCAAAATTTCAATTTGGATATAATTACAAACATTAGTTTATAGCTCTAGAGGACCAATAGAGAACTAAACATGAAATCTTGTTAGTATAGAAGCTGCGAGTATCATGCAAAGTTGTTTCTGTATCAGTATTATAGCAGAATCAGTCGGCAGAGCACCTCTTCTCACACTACACAAACTCAGTTAGAAGCTTCAGGATTGATTATAGTCATATCAGCTTTTCTTTCAGCTGTGTTTACCCTTTTTGGTTGAGACAGCAGCAATCTCTTCTTTGGATCGTTCGGCTTCTGCAAATTCAGTTATTCAGAGAATAAGCAATGTATATCAGAGTTTTTAGAATAATAACATATAGTACTATAGTCAGGCAAGAACACAGATAACCAAAACAGAAAATGCATATAGTGTCCGAAAGAGAGAAAAGCAAGCCACAGAGAAGCTTATACTACAAAACACATTTTTATCATGTTTGCTTTTTGAAAAATTAACCCTATAAACTGTCTTTCAAAGAATAATTCTGTGATATCAAAATTGTACAATTATGTAAGTAGTACTAAAAAAGTGGTTTATTCCATAAAAAGAATAAATATATAAATCTATTTAAGTAATTATGAACGTTAGGGAAGTACATGTAAAACCCTGTTTTGTTCAGTCTTTAATTATGTAGATGCTGAAGAACAATTTACCTGAAAATCTGATAATATAAACACTGTTAAATATTAGTGATGACATTATAAATATTCTTTTCAATTGTTGTTTCAAGGAATAGCAATTATTTAAAAGACAATAATTTTGCCATGGGAAATTATTTGAATATCTGGTAAGAAAAATGAGAAGATACACTAAAGATACAACATATTATATTCATGGAATGCTGTTCCTAGGATGAGATATGCCATTTCAAAATGAAAACAGACAAAATTTTCTACAATTTGAAGAGACAGGGGAAAAAATTATAATGACATAATAAATCTTTGTACAGGTTCCCATATAATTTTATAAACATTTCATTATTTGAGGTCATTCATTATCATATTTTTATACTTTTAATCTTGCTAACATTTGTATATTATTACCACTTGTTATAGTATCCAGTGACAAAGATTTTAATTTTAGAATCATAAAATACATTGATTTTAAATTTATGGCTTAGGTTTTTTTTATGTAGAGTTTTAAAAGTCTCCCTGTGTTTCATCAAAATGTGTATGTATTTCTTTATCTCCACATGTGGTTTAATGAGCTTTTCTCATCTGGGTTGATGGCACTCTCTCTAAGACCCAAAGATGACCTAACCTTAACCCTGAACACTAGACATGAGAAGCCCTCTTTAGACTTACTGGCCAGAGTTGTCTAAAATACTCCTGAAGAGTATAGTCTATTGCATTGCCATTGGCTACCACCAACAGATGGGATGTAAATAAGATTGCTAAAGATGGTATGCACTCCTGAAACAGGATCCATTGGCCCTTGAACTAGAACTAACCTGAATGTACCCTCCCTGAAGCCTAGCTTCAATGGTACCTAAAAACTGCACAACATAATATTGGCATTTTAAAGACTTTTCAAAACTATCCATAATTTATGTACCTTTCACCTTAGCATTAGCGTTATAGTTATTGATTGTCCATAGTAATTGTGTAAAATCTGCTGTTTGTCATTTTAATTTCAAAAGGACCAACTCGCAGATAAATATCTAATCACAATTATATGCAATAATTTAAGTAATCAAGAATTCATTAATTATTTTAAATTAATTTTTTAGTGAAGAACAATATTCATGTCAAGCCCAACAGCCTCAATCTCATAAAGGGTTGGATACAAACCCTTTTTTAAATTTTATATTGAGTAAAAATGTTTTAGCAAGTTAGTTTACTAATTTACTGCAAAAGATGCTTAGTTCTTCAAAATGTAATTGGACAGTGCTGCACAGATGGACATAATTCCAGGTTTTATTCTTGTGGATGATTATTTTTAACTCTATGTCGCATTTCTTAGTGAGAAATGTTAATTTTCTGAGTAATTTTCAATCTAAAATTTTCTATGAGTAATGCAAAATTATCAGTTTTACTTTGTGCATTTTCTTGATTATGCATTTTTGTGGCTTAGCATACTAAACAAATTCAAAGTTCCAGTTAGCCTAACATTCAACTTTAAACTCATTGTTTTACATAAAAATATAAACAGAATTATACATCATGAAAGACTACTTTTTAAGTTTCTATTAAGATTCTGTGTGTGTGTATGTGTGTGTGTGTGTGTGTGTGTGTGTGTGTGTGTGTGTGTGTGTGTGTTTTCATGGTTTTAGATGTCTATTGATGACAGTAGAGGATATTGGGTGCCCTGGAACTAGAATTATAAAAAATTGTGAACCAACATGAATATTAGAAATTTATATGAAGAATACAAGTGTTCTAGGAACAGCAAGTATTCCTTACTGCTGAGTCATCTCCTAACCCTAAACTACTCTCTGTTTAATGTCTCTAACTTTTGAATGTCTTTGTGAACGATTGCAATGTTTTATTTTTAAATGACATCAAGATACCTAATATTTTTCAATTGTTTTGTGCTATATCTGTCAATTATATACTGTTTTAAATATAAAACATTAATTAAAACATAGAGTTCTTTTATATATAAGCACTAGAATTAATATGTATGCATCTTTAACTCAAACCAAAAACATAAATATATTCTATAGCTTTGTATACTGCAAATACTCTACTACTAACATGATATAAAGCATAAAGAAGTTATTATTTTTTATGAAAGCAAATGCCTGATATTGAATTTAATATTTATTAATAACAATACAGAAATAATTCTCTTCTATAAAATTAAAAAGTAATAATAAACAAATGAACATTTCTGCCTAAAAATGTTATACGATCTGCCATTGATACATATATCATGATAAATTACCAGAAAGTTTTTCTAATCTGAAAATATAAACATCAAGAAAAATTACACTCTACAAAAGAAATTTTAAGAAAATTTTAGGAAGACTATACTCCATTAAAAATCTAATGTTCATGGTAGCAGCTAGAACATGTAATTTATCATTGGCATCCTTAATATTTAATTAGGAAATGTGTCAAAAAATGTAACTGATGCTGATTCTATTGGATTCAAAAAACATGGGACTGAACACTGAAATTATAAATAACTGAAAGCTCACAAAGTAATTCTCTCTGGAAAAACTTTTATAAAAACAAACACAGGAAAAGCCAGATGGGTTATCTTTGATATTATTTTAGCATTACAATTATTCGTATAGATACATAGACAAGTGGGACTTTAAAAAAAACAATGTTAACAAGGTGTACAGAAGAAAATGCAAGGGCATAAGCTGCTAAAATATGCTCCATTTATCAGTATATATTCAACATACTTGTTTTCCCGTGTTTTTCACTTGGTGCTGCAATGACAAGAGAAAACCAGGTCTTTATTAATTAGTAATCTACTTTTATTTAACCTAAGTGAGATTTAGATTTTTTGGAAAGATGGCAAGTATAGTGTTGGACACTGAAAAAAAAATAGATGAGGAGAAAAAGTAACCTTACAATTTTCTTTGCTCTGCTCTAAAATGAATTTCAAAGCCCAAAGATTTGAAAGCAGTAGAAGGTTGAGTTCACATCCTTCAGCACTTGCTCATTTCCTATTTACTTCAAAAATTATCAAAGGGCCTGATTGCTTTGATGTTTAAGCAAATGTATTTTCCCAAGTCTGTGTAAGATTGCCCCCAAAAGCATGAATTAATTTTATGAATTATCCAGTAATTCCACTTATTTTTCCTTTTTAATTAATTAATTTGTTTGTTTGCTTATTTTCCCCTCCCTCCTCTCTTCTCATTCCCTCCCTTCTTCCGTTCACCCCCTCCTTCAATCCATTCCTCCTTTGTCTCAACCAAGCATGGCATATAAAATTGCTGTAAATCTAGGCACCTCTCCTCGTATTAATGCTGGTCAAGGAGACCCAGTAATAAGAACAGGTTCACAAGAACCAGCTAAAGCATTAAGGAAAGCCTCTATTTCCATTGCTAGGAGTTCCACAAGTAATTCATGCTACACAACTGTCACATATATATGGAGGTTCATTGAATAATTATGAGCCCCATTTATTATTTCTGTGAATTTTCTTGTAATGTTCTTGACCCCTCTGGCTTTTATAATTCTTCCTCCCTGTCTTCAGAATGATTCCACAAGTTCAGGCTAATGTTTGGATATGGGTATCTGCATTTGTTTCCATCAGTTACTGAATGAAGGCTCTCTGATGTCAATTGAGTGTAGTCACCAATCTTATCACAGGAGATGGCCAGTTGAGGCTATAGATCCACTATTGCTAGGAGTCTTAGCTGGGGTCATACTCATAGATTCCTGGGAGTTTTCCACTTATTTTTTTAATATATAAGTAGTCAAGCATAGGGGCCACACCTTTAATCCCAGGATTAGGGGAGCAAAGGCAGAAACATCTCTGTGAGTATGAGGCCAGCCTTGACTACAGAGGGAATTCCTGGAAAGTGTTACATAGAAAGACTTTATATATAAAATCAAAGCAAAACAAAATGAAAATGCTTGAATATTAATAAGTTGGTGCATTGTACTCACACCTTGAGATGTACATACACTGATTACAATCAATTAGACTATAGCCTTTAGAAATAATACATGGCAGTAATGCTGATCCATCAAAATTGCTGATATTAATACGTGTGTATACTTCTGCATGTTTTCATAATTTATACTCGGTTTTTGCTTTCCACATACAAATTTAAAAATGAGTGTGTGTGGGGTTATCTTACTTTGGGAATGCACTCCTGAATAAACAGGCTCCACTTTGTAATGTAGACATAACACCCATTTTTTTTTTAGTTGTAGTAGCTTAACTCTTAATATGGAATAATGAAACATGCTATTTATTCATCTCTTAAATTATTTGTCTGAAAATTACTGTTTTTATATATAACCAAATATTATTCTATTTCACGTTTCTTTCTTCAACTAGTAAAATGTTATCAAGTGTCCATTGTATATTTTGAATTATATCAGGGATTTTTTTTAGAATAATGAGCTAAAGCCCATCTGTATCATCTAACTTCTGATGAGTTATAGCCCCCCAGAGAGAAGAGAATTATAGCAGCATATTATAATCTATGACAAAGGTAAGAAAATCATGCTATCTAAGTAGTCAAAAGTTGCCTAAGCAAGTTGTACTTATCTCAGGAGGTATTACAAAGTTGGCCAAAAAATGAGAAATGTAGGTTTTAACAGGTATAGCAAGGGGTTATAAATATGCTATACTTTCGCTGTATTCAGTTGGCTACTTACATAATATTAAATGAATGTTTATTATTTTAAACACAATTAAATGTGTTAGGAGCATCTGAGAGACAATAACTGAGGAGACATATGCTGGCACACATGTAAACCCCTTGCAATAAAAATCTTCACACCTACACTCTCCAAAAGGTACAGCCTGCACAAACATATACACTCAAACCTTGTACTCACACATCTTTACATATACTGCACAGAGAGAGAGAAAGAGAAAGAGAGAGAGAGACATACAGAGATACAGAGTGAGAGAGGGATGAGGGAGAGAGTGAGAGAGAAAGAGAGAGAGAGAGAGTACAAAAGCCTCAGTTATGTTATCTGAATAGCGTTCACCAAGAAAAATCTATAGTAGTGTTCAAGGCAAGATCAAATGAAGATTTCTCAGAAATTTTTATTTTAAATGACTTACTCAAGCTGGTTAAATTTTAGAAAACTTAAAAAAAATTAACTACATTAACTGTACTTTTAGTTTCAATTGTCCAGATGATTTTTTTATTTGAATTTTCTAATCTTAGGGTGATAATATATTGGGAGAAACACCCCAGAACAGCCTAAGAATGGTGTTAAGTAACATTATACATAGGGAGAGAGGATTTTCTGGATTTGAAAATGTTTTATTTCAAAAATATAACAATGTGAGGTGCATTCACAGAAGTGTTTTAATTTTATTTTTTCTTGTTTGCTTTAATCAAAAGTGTATCTAAAAACAGTGTTTTTGATGGTCATAGCTTATCATCAGCTTCCCAGATTCCAGACTCACTGAGAAGACAAGCCTCTGGGCATATGTGTGAAGGGATTATCTAAACCAGATAAAGGGTGAAATCCCACACTATCTGTGGGCATACATAAGCTGTGGATATAGGCTGAATAAAATGAGAATCTAGGTTAGAACTAGCAGTCATTACTCTCCATACTGACTATGGATATGATATAACTTACTGCATTGACTTCTTTTGTCTTGATAGACTAGAAGTCTTGAACTGTGAGATAAATAAACCCACTCCCATAAGTTACCCTTGTTTAGGTGTTTTTCCAGAAGTTCTGATTCTCAGAAATTGCCTAACTGGATGCACCAAGATATTACTAAGATGTAGATTCTGACTTTATCTGGGCTCTGACCAGACCTTAGTCTTACCAAGCTCTCAGAGAATCTGACACCAATAGTTCATAGACACATATTTAGCAACAAAGGAATGACAGAGAATTTGGTTTTTCTCCTCTCAAAATGTATCGATATTGATTCTGCCAAGAGCTTAGAATAAAGACAGTGGGGTCGACAGATTTCCTGCTTTCACATGCCATTGCCTTTATAACCCTGTCTTGGGTTTGCTTTCAGGCAAAATTAATTGGGCTGCATCTATCTCACTCACCTGGTTGTTCCTTTTTTGATGACTTTGCTGCGTGAAACAAGAAAATAATAAAGTAAAATCAATAATTTGTGATAATCCATTAAAATACAATATTCAAGTGCAAATTAAATAATTGTAAAAACATAAAAACATTAATTACCTGGTTCTATTGGCTTCTCTTTCTTTTCCTGTTCTAAAAAATATTATCATTGTCAATATTATTAAAATTTTAATTTCTAAGTAAGATTTTTTAAATGTTAACAAACATTCTTTGCTGATGCTAGACCACAGAAGCTCATGAATGTCATAAAATAATAACTATCTTACCCTTAGGATAGCCCTTTCTTACTTGTTCATTGAGTGTGTTCTCCTAGCATAGCACTAAAATATTCTGAATATTAAGGAATTTTTACAAAGGAGAAATGAGAAAAATAATATAGATTCCTTAAAGATGATAGACATTAAGTTTGTTCTTATTTTATAATAACATGAATTAAAGTTTGGAAAGAAAAATAAGCACAAAGTATCATTATTATGGTTGATCTAAAATAAGTTATAGTAAATTGAATCTGGGTCCATTTTACATGAACTTCTTAGGATTTTCTTAGATATGTATTTCATGACAGTAAGGACCTTGGTGAGAATATTTAAGCACTTAGATAAAGTAAGAAAGCCAGTGGGAGCGAACACTTGCCTGTTTGCAGGACAAATATTACATTAGAATCCTCTATAGCTGGTGCTTCTTTCAGATATCCCCTTATCCTCACAGTATGAGAGAAAAGCATAATTCTAGCCTCGAGGTAACATTGACCTGCTAATGAGGACTATTTTTCTAGAAAGTACAGGAAATAATTTGATACGAAATGCTATTTCTTATGTTCCCATTTTTATTTTGGCTTGCCAACTTTTCAATTTAATGAAAAGATCCTCAAGCAACGCTAACATATAGGCTCAGTGAAGTGAAGCAAAGCAGAGATTTCTTAACATTTTATCTAGTACAAACCATCTCAAAATAGGGAGCTGTTTAGACTAAAACAATTCTATAAACCAAATTTTAGGATGAAAGCGTCACAGAGTCTTCTCTGGCCAATGATGCATCACACTCTCCATGGCCAATTTTTTTCATTAAGCCTGTATTAATGTTTGTAGTTTAGAAAACTTACTCTGTTGTAACACAGTTGCTAACACTAAAGTTAATAAAATGAAGTGTTTGACCAAGTATTGAAAGGTAAAGTAAAAGTGTATGGCTTAGCTAAAACAAAACATACTGAACAGATCCAGGTTCCTCCCCTCAACATCAAGACTGAGTCAGGTGTTTCTCTAGAAGAAGTGGGATCCAAGATGCCACTCCAAGGTGTTTCAGATCCCCAGCCATTCAGTGGTTGTGGTTTGCAGCTTGGACATGCTTTGCTTTTTGCTTTTTTGTTTAGAGTGCACTAATGAGTGAGTACATCCCCTGCTTATCTAAGTTCAAGACAATTAACTAGGCATGATGCTTATGTTCCTTAAATGTATTCACTTTTATTTTGTGTATTTAAATGCTTTGCCAATATGTGTGCATGCATATAGTGTGTGTCTTGTACCAAAAGGGGAATCAGATCCCCTGGAACTAGAGGAACAGACAGTTGAAAGCCACCATGTGGGAAGGTGGTGGAAACCAAACCTTGGTTCTCTGAAAAAAAAAGCAAGTGTTTTCAATCAATAAGTTATCTCTCCAGCCCCTGGGCATATTGTTTTACTAACAACTCAATAGTTAGTTGAAATATTTAAAGATTTTTATATTTATAAAATGATGACAGCAAATCAATTTCTGGAAGTGAATCTCAGCATTCATCAGAATCAAACACTGGCTATGTAGAATATCTAGAATATCCAAAGACAAAGTAAGCGCTCTCCTCTCCTACAAAGATATATATATATATACACACACAGAGAAAGAAGTACCTTTCTCAACTTGGAATGGTACATAAGAAAACACTTTTATGAGAATGCATTATATGGGGTAATTATTTAAACACCTTAAAATATAAGTCAATTTAGCTCTAAATTCCAAAGGAACTGACAAACCCTGATCCTGGCTGAGTATTTTGGATATTTGATATTTGAATTTTAATTTTATTATGTATGTTTTCACTAAAAATATGAAGAATATAGGATTTTATAAAATGTTAATATACTCTTTGTCCTGTTTATCTCATCAGAGTTTAATTTTTGACTATAAAAAGAAAATATATTAAACTATGACAACTAGATTAATTAGAAACTAAATATGATATTAAAGTGTATAATTGAGTTCAGCAAACTTAAATCACAAAAAAAACTAAATTACACAAGTTAATGACTTACTAATAAGGAGAAAGCCTACTCTGCAAATCAATAACAATAGGTTAAATTTAAATTAATTAATAATTCAATTTTAAAAACATAATTTCTTCTCCAAACTACTACCCAAGTCACAATCTACAGCTCTTCTAACAAGAGAAAGAGTTGGGTTGTAAATAAACATCTGAGAAGGAATGTTTATTCAATATATACATCAATGCCCTGAAGATTTTCGAGAAGATGTGGCATGTGTGCAGAAAAATTTAAATCACATGAACTGCAGTGAAGACCATAAATAAATAAATAATATATTTGCCATTTTTAAAAATGTAGTGAACAGTTAATTGTAAATGATACTTAAGAATTGGATTCCTAACAATTATACTCCCATGAGTTTATAAGTCTTGCAGGGGGATTGATTATGAACATAACAAATATTTGTAGATTAAAATATAAGAGGAAAGATCTGGAAAATGACAGCCACTGAGTACTTGTTAAGAATGGAACAATGAATAGATTGGAGGACTGAATATATAATAAAGATATATTATTTAATTTAGTAGCATTATAAAAGATCTGAGTTTTTCCATGTTTGTACAGGTGGAATGATCTATGGTGTGGTTTCTGTATCCTTGTGGCAGATCTCCTGGCAGTTGTATACATACATCAATCCAGACCTGAAGGAACATATACTTCCCTATAGATAAATTGTTCCCTCTGGCTGGTTTGCAGAATAACTTCATGTTTCTTTCCACAGGACATTTTAGAGTATTTTTTTATGACAAAATCTTTCATTGTCCTAACTTTAGGTACATTCAAAACATGTACCATTTTTTAGGTTGATGCATATTAAAGGAGAATTTTTAAATGCCAATGGAGTCTTATCACTATTTGTCTAGAAGTGTGGTTATTTTAATGGCTGAATAATGTTAAATTTACTCTTAGTTTATATTTGTTACACAAACTTTACTATTTTAAAAAGACAAACAATATAACTTTACTGAAATGTTGGCAAGCAATTTCAATAGTGTGTTGAGTAATTATGGATGGTTCTTTTTTTTCCCCAAGAAAAATTTTTACTATTATTATTATGAACAAAGAAGTCACACTTTCTAACCTTGTATATTCTTATTCAAGGTCGCTACCCTCTCCCACCACATCAGGTCATTCTTTCTTCTCCACAAATCCCCATCCCATCCCTGAGCAGGCTGCAGGCAGTCCCATGGTCCCACTGTCCCAATGTTGCTTAGTTCAGTCTCCACTTCTGGCAGATCCAGTTTTCTCCCCCCTCCCTCAAGAGTGAGTCGGGTGTTCCACTAGCGGGAGTGGGATTCAAGGTGTCAGTCCAGGGTGTTTGTGATCCCAAGCTTTTCAGTGGTTGTGGTTTGCAGCTTGGGCATGCTTTGCTTTTTTCTTGTTTGTTTGTTTGTTTGGAGTCCACTAATGAGTGAGTACATCCTCTGCTTATCTTTCTGAGTTTGGGATACCTCACTCAGTAGGCTATGGATCCCTAGCAATCTTACTGAAAGATCTTATAATGTTTGCTCGTAGATGAAATGTGAACATGCTAAAGTATTTGTAAATTACAAGAAGATAATCGGGATGAGTCTTGAAAACAACACCAAGAGTGCTTTTTAAGATGGAGGGGTGACTAGATAACAACACAAAAATTATATAATGACCATCAATGGAATGCAGTTTAGTAGCAAATTACAGGTCTTCTTTGGTACCCACATGAGAATGCTTGCTATTATTTTCAGGGTACTCTGAGATTCAGTTTCCATGTATTTAAGAATGTCAAAGCCAATAAATAATATAAAGCCCTTAAAATAAACAAACCAAAATAAAAATAGAGTCCACATGCATTAAACATAGAAATTTGAAATATAAGTACATCAGCACCAGCAGGCCAATTATATAGTAGCAGAGGCAACCATATTATACAGCCTTTGCATGCATTTCCTTACTTTTTCCCTTGGGTTGTTCTGTTAAAAGAAAAAGAAGCAGGGAACCATTGCTTGTAAAAGATTTTGAGTTACATTTACCACAAAATAAATGGCTAGAGTGTTGTTTTCCCAGCCCACCTACCCATTACTTCTTTTTTAGAAATTCACAATTTGAGTCTTGCTCTGACTATCATTAATTATCCCAGGGATGTCTATAACTTGACTGACAGAAACATCATTCAACAACGAAGAGGTCTAGAATTATCCTTCTTAATGATTCGAGCAATAATACCTGACAGTCTTAACATATATGAGTAAACAACTTATATATACATAATTCAGAAACAGAGGTTGGATTTTTCCAAATGAGTCATGATTACAGGCAAGACAAAGAAGGTTAGTTTCAATTCTTAACAGTTGTTACTATATTGAAAAGAAGTTGAATTAACTAAATTAGTGTATTTGACATCCATCATTGTTCAGTATAATAACCAGATCTTTGAAAAATTTCATGAGATGTAAATATAAAAATTATTATTATTATTATTATTATTATTATTATTATTATTATTGGAGTCTTCCACATGATATACAAGTGTGCTGTCCATGACTTACAGCTCCAGATTCTTTATTTTTATCATTGTCAAATAATTCTAGTGACAATATTATCAAATTTTCTCTTTGTTTCTCCCTTGCTCTTTCTCTCATCCCCCTCCCCACTTCTATTCTAGATACAATTTTTTTCTAAGTGCATCTTTTAGGACCAAAATGCTGTTTAAGCACTCATCAACTACCAAGTAGGAGATCTGCACACACACACACACACACACACACACACACATGTAAGTCAGATATCATTTCAAGTATTTCTTGTACCTTCTGGAGTTTTTTTCGTTTTCTTGGAATCTGAAAATGCAAAGATAAATTATTAATAATGCAAATATGAGGAAAGTAACAACTGAAAAGTCAAAAAATAAATTTTCCATCTCCTCAAAAATATTTTAAGTATTATTTATTTATTTATTATTTTTTGTCATTTATTTTATGTATCGATCTAAGTTTCCACTCTTCTCTCCTCCCATTTCCTCCAAAACACTGTCACATGCAGCCTCACCAGCAAGGAACACACAACACCGGATCCTTCTCTTTGCAGTTTTTTCGGGCCTTTAATTATCTTCTTGTCTCTCACTCACTCACTCTCACTCTCAGACATATGACGAACAACTGCAGGGCAGGGAAGGGAGTCCACTCGTGGCTAAATACCCTCTGGGCCTTCAATCCCGGTAAGCCACGTGGACATTGCCCATAGGTCCCAAGGCGCTGGAAGCAAGCCACCATACTCGTCTACAGCCAATAAGGAGTTGTTTACTCCCAAGAGCACTCACCATCCCATCAGGAAGGTGGAAGGCGGAAACCAGCACCACCTTTAGAGCGTGGTAAAACGCAGCTCCCTACAACACACCTCACCATTTCCTGTCTATCCACACCCCCCCCCTCATTCTTCTTCTTCAGACTCCATTCAGAAAGGGGAAAGGGCTTCTCATGGGCTTAAACAAAGCATGGGCAGGGCCAAGCTCCTCCCCTGTGTCAAGGATGTCATCTAGCATGAGGAACAGGTTCATCAAAGTCAGCTAAGCACCAGGAACAGCTCCTTATCTCACAGCTGTGACACCCATGGAGGGCCTAGGGCCTAGGGTAGGTCCCATGGAGAATGGATGCTCCCTAACTGTTGGTCCAGAGTCCATGAGCTCCCAAGAGCTGCCTGTGTGGCTTCCCCTATAATAACCCCTTTGTACTGAGCTCCTGGAATCTTGCTAAGGAAGGATTGAGGAAGTTTAGTATTCTTTGGAGGATCAAACCTCATAGAAAGGAGAAATCCCCTAAAACAACTGCCTATTTGTAGGAGGAAAAGAAAATGATAAGCTCTGCTTAGATGACAATACCAGAGTCATGATCGAGGATTTTATATATAATATTGAGAGCAGATTTGCATAAAGTCCATAAAGGAAGGGCAGGAGAGAGTATGTAGGGTGACACCCTCACTGTGATACCATAAGAACCTTGTCATAGTCACTAGATAATGTGCCCTCTGCAGTGAACTGATTCTTAGCTGGATGCATAGTAGTCCTCTTAAAATAGCCTCATAGAAGGCATGTGAGGAACTGATGTCCCAAATGCCCCTTCATCTCTCTTATGTGACTGTGGAGACATTTGCTTATCTCCATCTTAGTCTCCTAGCCATGAATCCTGGGACGAAAGCATTAGCTAAGAAAAATCATATTGCCTTAGGGTAGAATTGACTTCTTTTTTTTTTTTTTCTTTCTTTTTTTTTTTCCTTCTTTATTTTGTATTTATCAAGAAAAAAAAAACAGTAAAAAGAATTTAAAATGCGGAAGAGTTAACAATAACTATACAGAGGATAAGAATCATAAGCATGGCTTATCAAGGGTGGAAATACAAATAAGATTGCTACACATATATTTTCTTTGTGTTCATCTTTCCCTCTGCATTTTTTTTTCCATCCCTGTATATCCTTATTCAAGGTCTCTTCCCCCTCCCACCACATCCGGTCATTTTTCTTCTCTGCAACTCCCCATCCCCTCCCTGGGCAGGGACTATGGAAGTGAGTTTACAGTGTTTTCTGATACTAATACCTCACTTTGTTTTGGTGTGGAAGGACAACGCAAGGCAGGCACACTGAGCTAGTTGTAATTTTTATATCTATAAAAGTAATATATTGTAGTGGGATTATGTGTTATGTTGTAAATAATTGTCCCGCCTATGGGTTTAATAAAAGGTGATTGGCCAAAAGGCAGACAGGAAGTATGGGCAGGGTTACTAGGCTAAGAGAACACTGAGTACAGGAAGAACAGAGACAGATGTCAGAAAGTCAACAGAGAGAGCTGCCACAGGCACAATGAAGAGACAGCACAAACACAGAAGAAAGAAGCTAAAATGCTGCTCTGAGAAAAGGTACTGAGAGGCGTGGCTAAATAAGATGGGTTGAGTTCAGATAAAGGAGCTAGTTATATGCCTGGGCCCTAGGCCAATCAGTGTAAAATTAATATAAGCCTGTGTGTGATTATTCGAGGCTAAGCAGGGCAGAGAATAGAGCTAAACCTCTAGGCTAGACTGGAATGTCCAGCTCAGACCTTTTCCAACAATATATTGTCTCAGTCTCTAAGAACTTCCTATGCCTGATCCCTGGAATTACTCAGTCTTTGATTTTGCCACATTGTATGTCTGACAGCAAGTATGGAAAGCAAGTGTTAAAGGGGTGTGGAGGACTTTAATTTCAGGTTAAGATTGGTAGCATAAATTTTGTAGTCATGGTGGAGTCACCCTGTATTTTGGATAGCTAATGATTTAAAACTTTTAATTAACACAGTTTAATATTTTAGAGTGAATTAGTATTATAGGCAGGATATTTATTTCTGTTAGAGTTTCAAACATCTTCATTCCAGGCATCCTTTAAAATCCTAACAATCATTAAGGACCACAAACAGCTTCTATTTATGTTTTAATTGATGTTTATAACTTTAAAAAGTAAGCTGAGAACATTTCAAACATACTTATGAATTATTAAAAATAATAAATCTGTTATAATGAACATCACTATCACACTTTATGGCATATTTAATTCTCTTGACAAAATAAAGAGATGAATGACTGTACATTTTATGATTCTGTGAATCTGTTAACATCTGGCCTAATTAGGTAACAGTTGGATTCATATATCTGCTTAGCCACTTAGTCTGTTTCAAAATCAGACATCTTTTAGCATCTAGAAATTGTAGTAAACATTCATGTGAGAAAGAAAAAAAGAACACAAAATGCATTTATAATTTTTAGTACAATGTTTTTGTTTGGGGGCTATAGAAAGGCCTCAGGGATTCTCTGAAGTCACTGGACACTATAAAAATGTCTGCCTTTTAGAAATCATCACTCTAGTTGACCTGAGAAGCCAGTAAGAGAAATATGAGATCACACAGTAGTGGCCAGTAAGCAGCAACAACATTGTTAAAGACTGTACTTAAAAAGACACTTTTAATTTATTCAGGAAGAATGAAGTAAAGTAGAATCAGAACTTAGGTTAACATATAGTAGAGTCTTCGAGTCCATAGGAAGAATGTTTTCCTTTTTTGACAGCTGGACTTCCATGGAAAAATTTCAAGCTATTCTATGTATCACATATTGCATTTTTGAGATTTTCTTAAGAAAAATGATTTGAGGTATGTTAGCAAGGCAAAAAAAAAAAAGAAAAAAAACAGGCAAATGTGCTTGAGGCATAACAATGGGCAAGGGGCAATCACTCAGCGTAAATATATAAATTTAAAATGTGACTATTTCTTCATATGCCATGATTTTTTTAAAATATTTTGGTTTCAGTGCTAATGAATTAAAATAGTAATTTCTAAATAAAAATAAATTTATCATAATGAAATAACATAAACAGAATAGCAGTCAAACCCAGTTCTGAGTATTGATAAATTTTTTTTTTTTGTAAATGGAACAGTAGAATTTTACATAAAAGTTAAAACATACCTTCTTTCTTCTCATTCCTTTTAGCTGCTGCTGAAATAATGAAAAGCAAACATTGTTAAAACTTTAACTGACCATTCCTTAGGATATATTTTATAATATTAAAATGTATCCCAGGTACTAATAAACTCAGTAGTCACCTATGAACTACTTTATCTAGCAAAACCTGTATGTATATAGTTATATAGTTGTGTGTGAAGATTTCTTAACACTCAGAAATGGGAATATAGAAACAGCAATATATAGCAAGTCACATAGACAAGAAGACAAGTTTATCTCTGTGTAAATTTCCTTTTAAATTTTTTATGAAGAAAGTCATATTTTTTATTCATGTATCCCCTTGTTCAGACTGCCTTCACCCTCCTGCCCATCCCAGTCACTCATTCTTCTCCCCATCACTTTATCTCTTCCCCAGCAAGGGCAAGAGGTCCCAAGGTCCCATGGTCCCAAGGTGGCTTAGTTCAGCATCCACTCCAGGCAGATCCGCCTTCCTCACCCTAACATCAAGACTGGGACAGGTGTTCCTCTGGAGGTAATGGGTTCCAAGGTGCCAGTCCAAGGTGTTTCAGATCCCAAGCTGTACAGTGGTTGAGGTTTGCAGCTTGGACAATCTTAGCTTTTTGTTTAAAGTCCAGTAATGCATGAGTACATCACCTGCGTATCTTTCTGTGTTTGTGAGACCTCACTCAGGAGGATATTCTCCAAATCTATCCATTTGCCTGCAAATTTTAGGATATCATTTTTTCTTACTGCTGAGTAGTACTCCCTTGTGTATATGTACCAGTTTGTCAATCCATTCTTCAGTTGAGGCGCATCTAGGTTGTTTCCAGGTTCTTGCTATTGCAAATAATGGTGCTATGAACATAGTCTAGCTAATGCCTTTGGAGTGCAAATGTGCATCTTTAGGATATATGCCCAGTCGTGGTATTGCTGGATCTTTATGGAGACTGATTCCCAGTTTTCTGAGAAACTACTATATTGCATTCCAGAGTGGCTGTACAAGCTGACATTCCCACCACTAATGGAGGAGTGTTCCTCTTGCTTCGCAACGTCTCCAGCATAGGTTGTCATCTGTGCTTTTGATCTTAGCCAATATGACAGTTGTAAGGTGATATCTCAAAGTTGTTTGGATTTGCATTTCTCTAGTGGCTAAAGATGCTGAGCAGTTTTTCAAGCCAATTGTAATTCTTCTACTGAGAGTTCCCTTTTTATTTCTAAGCCCTGTTGTTTGAATGGGTTCTTCAAAGTTTTGGGCTCTAGTTTCTTGAGTTCTATATATTTTAGAGATCTGTCCTCTGTCACTTGTAGGGTTGGTGAAAATCTTTTTCCATTATGTAGCCTATCATTTTAAGTTTTTCACATTGTTAAATTTGATAAATTACTATTTCTCTTAGAAGGCCATTAAGCGAGCTATGTATGTATCCATCAAAAATACAAATGATTCTCTACAAAATATATACACTTAACTTCTGGAGAATTAGATGTTGATGTTCAGTATATTTTTCATTTGCAGTAAGTATATACTAAATATACCAGTTATGAATTCTACAAAGAAGAAGGTCTAGGAAATTAACCTTCTTCAAGAAGTTGCAAAAATGTGTACTTAGGTCAATTTAATTCCTTCTAAAATAATCTAGGAAAAAATCTAAACTTTTGACAATAAAAGCAAGAATTATATAATTAGACTTTCAGATATAATTTAGCTTCATTTCACGCTTTGAGCTTGTTTTCACTTGGTTGACTTCCAAATTGTCTGTCTACTATGACCTTATTGTCACTTCTGTATGAACATTATCCCCTCATGTATTAATTGAAAACAGTAGCTATTTCTTTGTTTCTGTATAAAATTTCATTATTTATTTGCTATATAAATGATGTATGAAAATTCTACAATGCCAATAATGATTAGTCCCTTCAGGCTGTTTCTTATTGTAGTGTTTACTTGCTGTTTTTCTAAATATACTATACAGTATCAGGTGCTACATTGTTCACTGTGTTAAATCAATACTGACAACTGCCTTCCTAAGTGGTAGAACTCCAACACAATGATGAAACTCTAGGTAGCCAGTCAGCAATAAAGTCAACAATAACACATTATGTGAAATAATAATAATAATAATAATAATAATAATAATAATAAACAATAATGCTTTATTTTAAAACAAAACTTTTGAATGCCGCATTGCTTAAAATGTAATTTAATATAAAAAGCACTGGGCCTATAGTCTTGAGCTAAAATTTGAAGTGAATTTCCACATATCTTTTTAACCTTTCCAGTTTCACTTCCATTGACATTAGGCAGAAGTAAATTTGATTTTCAAGTTACTCCATCATCAGAACTCTGAGACAAAATAGAAGAGTCTAAAATTTGTCTACAATTCTGTAAAAAAAAAATCACACACACATACACACACACAAATATATATGAACACAAAACTCTACAAAAAGTTATTTGCCTGTGGAATTTACCTTGCTATATATATATTTTTATGTAGACTTATGATTTTCTAACTCAAATAATATTTATTATATTCCTTTTCATTTTTTCTTCTTTATTTATTTTTTATTTATCAAAAAACAGTAAAATGAATTTAAAATGCTGAAAAGTTAACAATAACTATAAAGAGGGTAAGAATCATAAGCATGGCTTATCAAGGGTGATAATGCAAATACACATATATTTATTTTGTGTTCAGCTTTCCCTCTGAATTTTTTTTTCCATCCCTGTATATCCTTATTCAAGGTCCCTTTCCCCTCCCACCACATCAGGTTATATTCCTTTTCAAAACTTTCATATAGAAGAAACAATTTTATTGAACTTGTAATCAGCATGAAAACTTTTAAAGTGGTTTCATAGCCCTTAACCATACTAGCATAAATTACGCATAAATAAGATTTTGGTCAGATGCAATAATTCAGTAGTATTTCACATCACACTGTATGCTAATGAGTTTGCTGTGAGGTCCCTCTACCCAGAAACAATCATAGCACTGTCTAAATGCATCTCTTTTATTGCTAAACATTGCAGCACTGCATAATCTAGTGCAAAGGAAAACAATGGCGATTCTGCCCAGTGAATGTTTTTCCTACTGTTTTCTACATATTCCCTAAACATTTTATAGGTGACAATTGCAGAATGCCTGTGTCTCTCTTTTGTGTTTTGTCAGATTACTCCTCGTTTGAGAAAAAAAAACACTTCTCTTTAAGCCCGAAGGTTATCAGAGAGTGACAGAACTGATTTTCTTGCATGGTTCATAAAGTTAATTATTTTTGTAGTATACCTGGAAGCCAGCTTTTGCAATGTGAACATTTAGATAATAGTATTAATTTCCTAACATTACAATAGAAACTTTTAACATGAAACAAATTATAAAATATAACCAATATAGCCAACTTATTAGATATTGTTGTGGTAATAATTAATCTGTGCATTTTTATGTATTGAGGCATATCTTTTAGCAATATGTATTAAAGAATTTTGAATGAAGCTTGGAGACAATACATGTATTGTTATTTCTTCAAGTATGTAAATTTAACATCATCCTCCATCAGACTTGCTCAAATAGGTAAGGAAATGCTTGCTCCAAAGGATAGTGTTCATGATACCAAAAGATACTCTATAAGCCACCAAAAGTAGAAAGGTAAACAAAAGAATGAGGTAAATGTTTTCGCCATATTTTCTATTCATATTTTTATTTAGTTTGGTAATTAAAAATAAATTACAAAACACATAAGTTTCAAATTGGATACCAAGATACTTAACTTTTTTGTCAAATAAGAAGCTCTTCCAGTGCATATATGTTATCAATAACCTATTGATGTAGTTAGCGATAGTTTTATTTACCAAATGTATTTGTATTTCCATTGTTAAAATAATGTATTTTCTCTTTTGTGCTACTGTGACCAAAATTCTAAGAAAACTTAAAGAAAATAAAATATTTCAATCAACTTTTTTTTTCTCTTTGGGGTTCCTGCCACCCAGTTTCCATTAAAACACATGCAGCATATGGTGGCTTATTCTTTTGAAGAATGTCTGGCCTTAATTTATTTATTTCTAGCCAGCTATTTTTAACATAATTTGTCATCTACATTTTGCCTCTGGGCTTTTATCTTTGTCATTTTATATAGCTTTCTTTATTTCTTTCTCCATGGCTTGCTATGTAGGGTGTGGCTAGTCACTGATGTCCTCATTCTTCTTCTCTTGCTCCTCTCTCTTTCTATTTTTCTATTTAGCCTCTCTGCCTGCTAACCACACATATTTGTCTCTCCTGCCTCACTATTGGCCAGTCAGCCTTTTATGAGACCAGTCAGGTGTTTTAAACAGACAAAGTAACACAACTTCACAGAGTTAAGCAAATGCAACACAGCTTTGCATCATTAAACAAATGTTCCACAGCCTATTCAAATATAACACATCTTAAAACGATATTTTATAATATACACTTGTGATTTGCCTACAAGTTTTTCTGATGCAATGGTGGCACAAATCTCATTAGATTAATCAAGCAATATTTGATTTGATTTAAGGCTAATCCTTGAGATAAAACCGAAACCCTGACTCTGCTTGGGTGGCCAAGAATCTGCACCTAGGCAAGCCAGGGACTTTGGAGAAAACTATATAATACTGTTTTGCTAAAGATCACGTCAGCAAAATTACCCCTTATAATGTTTGGCCATAGTCACAGATGCTCAATCATCATCAGAGAAGTTTTCTTCTACAGTAGATGGGAATAAAGGCAGAGACCCATATCTGGACAATGTGCAGAGCTTGAGAGACTGTGAAATGAGATGCATTCAAAAAACCCCACCTCCACCTCACAATTCAGGGAACCCTTCAGAAGAGGAAGTGAGGAACATGTGACTGCAAGAGGGGGTGGAGGACACGAAGGAAACACAGTAGGATCTATGATCATAGTAAGTCACAGAGATGGTGGCAACATGTGTAGGACCTAGACAGGACTGGGCTTGATGGGCTCCCAGTGGTGTTTGTGTAACTAGAGACAAACTCTCATTCCTAACCCAGGAGCTATCTCCAATTTGTAGCTACTCACAAATAAAAATTTAGTTTTCTCTGTTTCACTGAGTACACAAATCATTCTTAGGACCACGCCCCATCCCCAGCAGAAAACGGTCAACACAAAATAAACTCACCAGAAGTAATTTTTCTCAGTTATTTTAGCTTTGCATTTTTTCTTTGTTTCTAACAAGTCTTCTGCTTATATATTATGGTTTCTGATTTTGTGTTATTGGGGGATTTCTATGTGTTTCAATATGGATGTTACTATATCTGTTTTTGTTGTTTTATGCATTTTTTTAGCTCTGCTTTTCTATTTAATTGATTGTTCCGTTCAGGTATACTTGTGTTATTTTATTTCTATTTCTTAGATGTCAGTTGTTTTCTAATTAAAGAGAGTAAGAAAGAATGTGTATTTGGGTGGATGGGGAGGTTTGGGGGAATACGGAAGACTTGAGAGAGTGGAAGCAAAATCAGAATACTGTATGAAAAGAAATCCATTTTAAATTTAAAAATAAGTCTTACAATACTTTGTTTATTGTAGAAGAGAAACCAGTAGATGGCACTCTTATGCAATAAACAGCTTTTGCTTTGTCAATAAAATGCTCCAAAGAGATAAAAAATAGTATTTCTACAGTGTTTTATCTACCTTGTGCTAGGGCTTTTGCAGTTGTTTCTTTGGCTTCAGGATATTTGCCTTGACCTAAAGGAGATAAAGAAAAAATGAGTTAACCGCAAAAAATACTTCAGACAATTTATTTAAAAAAGAAAACTTACTTTTTTCTGTTGAGAATTTTATTCATGAATATTGTATTTATAATATTTCCATTCTACTCTCTCCCACAGCAACTCTGCCTGCACTAATTCCCTGTTTCAAATACATGGCATTCTCAGATTTAATTATTATTGTCACACACACACCTCATTTAGTATTGATTTATTCCCACATGTATAAGGATGGCCACTTAGAATTGAGGAACTTATCCTGTGCCTTATTCTCATTGGTTACATTGCCATGTCCACTGGTGTCATTGTTCAGGTCTTGTTTAAGCAACCACCTTGTTAAGGATTCATGGACACAGTTTTCCTGTCATCTCCAGAAGACAGTATTTTTCAGTGTGCATCCTTGTCTTCTGGCTCTTACATTCTTACCCCTTCCCTCTTCTGTGATGTTACTTGAGCCTTAGGGACAGGGCTGCATTATTGATGCAACAAATGGGGCTGTGCATCCTATGATAACTTATTCTGTGTGGTGTTGACCAGTTGTGAGACTGTGCAGTAGATTCTATCTGCTGCAAATGAAGCTTCTTTGATGAGAGGAGAGAACTATTCATTGGTGGACATATGAGTATGTATTAAGAATGCATTTAAAAATAATTTGCTTTAGGAAAATGACACTATTAGGTATCTGTGTCTATGATCTTTACAGCCACAGTTAGAAACTTTGTTTTTGACACTCAGAGTTTTCCTTAATAAATTTAGTCAGTAGTGAAATTTCAGGGGAAAATTAAAACAGAAAGACTGGAAACAAATTAAAGCTTAAGACAGAGAGTTTAAAAACTGTTCAGCCTCATTTGGTTTTCTGCTTATCACATAGGTTCAAAGACTCTCAGGCTTCTTTGTAAATTATTACTTTATAGTCATGCCTTTACACTTAGACATAGAGTGGTTCACTGAAAGTCACCGCAGACAGTATGAGAATAATGTGAAGGACAATCATTTGAAGGCTGGAGCCTGTCTGTCTGTATCGCTGAGGTATCATTACTCACATTGCTGTCCTTCTGTCACACATAGTGTCGCCTGGGCAACAATATATGCTATGAGTGCAAAGAGTCATCCGAGTCATTTGTTCCTGATATATTAGAGGTTTCGGGTGTTATTAGCTTTCTTCCTCATTTTTTCATAAATTAACATCATACAAAACTCAACTTATGTGACAGACAGGTAAATATAGTTTTAGAATAAAAAGTAAAATTGAAGTTTCAGAAAACATTAGCTCATTTCACTTTACATGTCTGATAATTGTCTTTATTAGCTCTTAATTCTTAAAATCATTCAGCAATATGATTTTGTCATTTTGTCAATTATCTTTATTCATTCATCATACACTTACTTAAGACTTAGTATAAATATTTTCTAAACTAGACAAAGATAGAGTGGGCAACATATATACCTGTTTTCTGTCTTTTATTTAATATCAGTATATTTAAAATTATACTGGTTAGAGTTATAAGCACACACTGGAAGTTATGACTGGCAGAGCCCTAAGAGTAAGAATGAGTCTTAGTGCTCTGCCTTAGGTGGTCCTCTTCCCAACCCAAGCACCAGAGAACACTATGAAAGGGTATAAGAGCATGTGGATGTGTAGAGAGTTATGGAATATTGACTTGTCTATGCATTACAGCATCAGACTCCTGAATAGCTTGTAATTAAAGCTATTCACTCTAACACACACACACACACACACACACACACACACACACACACACACACAAACACACATATATATAAAATTTGCAGTGGATCAAGTCCATTAAACTTTTTGCACCGATGAACCTTGAATCTATGTCATTGCTGAGAAGTTATTAGTAGATGATAGTTGACAGAAGAGGGAGCGTTTTTCTTTGGGGATGTAGCTACTGAGATGCTACCTATTGAATGGCCCTTCACAAATGACATCACTGACTAGACTTACATTATTAATTTGAAAGCAAACCAATAGGTGTCAGGGAGATGGTTCTGAGTTTGAGACCATGTAGTGCTCTTCTAGGGAACTTGAGTTTTCTTCCCAGGACCTAAATCAAGGAGCTCACAACTTCCTGTAACACTAGTTCCTCAATGATATGTTGACCCTGGGCTCTGAGAGCAATTGCACTAAAATGTCCATAACCACACTTAGACAGAGAGATAGACACGTGATGTGAGCACACACACACACACACACAAATAAATAAATAAATGAAAAATAAAAACATATCTTTAAAACCAAACAGATAGAACATGAAGTTGAAAGAGAGAGAAGTGTTGTCTTGGACGACCCCAGTAGGGCCGAAGTTTGGTTGCAGGAACAAATGTAATCAAAATACATTGTAAAAAATGTATAATTTTTTCAAGAATAAATTAAAGACCTATTAATAAAAATATTTCACATCACTATACTTGACAAAGAATAATAAACTTAGCTGTGTTTTTTAAGTGCTTTTCTGGAAAGCATGGGGATTTGAGTTTGATTCAGAACTCACAGACAATAGCGAGTCATGGTGGTAAGTATTTATAACAATAACACTGAGCAGACACACCACACTGAGGGGTCACAATCAGGTCCCGGAAGCTTACTGTCCTGCCGGTTTACCCTTCATGGCACATTCCAAGCCAATGAGAGAACTTGTCTTAAAAGTAGGTGGAGTGTTGCTGTGAATTGACAGCTGAAGTGGCCTCCACACACAGGCACACATAAATGCACATATATACACATGTACATTTACATTCACCTATGTAAATATCTCCTTCTTTCCTCTCTCTCATTATATATATCCCCACACCAAAATAATAATAAATAATAATAATAATAATAATAATAATCTATGTCTTGAGGAAAACAAGTAAATCTGGTCTTTTGTTCAGAGATAATTTTTTATTTATATTATAACCATCATTACAAAAGTACTATTTCTTTATTTTTTTAATATGGAAGAAGTATCTATTGCTTTATCTATTATTAATTATTATAGTTATTTATTCAAAATCTTACTTCTGACTTCTTAGGACTCATTAGCATGACCTTTCCCTCTGCAAGGTCAGTTACACATGGATGGGAATATTTTTGGGATCATATTCTATTTGTTTTTCTTCCCATTATGACCCAGTTCCCTCTCTGAGAGAGACTTGCCTGCATCTCTTTCCTCACCAGAAAAAACACACTGGTCTACTAAGGCACACTGATTTATTACCAATACTGCTATTGGAAAAAAAATTAGCTTATTTCTTTTTAGGCTTAGTTATTTAATTTTATGTGTTGGACTGTTTTGCATGCATGTATGTATGTGCACTACATGCCTGCTTAATCCTCTCTGAGTCCAGAAGAGGGTGTTCAGTCGCTTGGAATTGGAGTAGCATATAGGTATGATTTATCTTGTTGATGCTAGGAAATGCCTGGGGCCCTCTGTGTAAACATCAAGTGCTTTTAAAATTTTTCTGAGCCACCTTTATAGGACCCAAAAATTATTTTTAAAAAGACAGTCTGTAGGGTCTACCTGTAATAGGGCAGTTTCAGCAGAAGCAAATCTCAGGGTCATAACAACAGCTTGAATCCTTCATAATTTCATATAGTCCTCCTCTGAGCTCAAGTTCTTAAGTGAATGGGTGCTAATTCACAACCTCTTATATGAACTGCATGTCAGGAAAAGCTAATAGCGCAAAACCAAATGCCTTTTCAACAACTCTGCCAACTTTAGTTCACTCAGCAAAGGCAGCAGCCTCAGAGCTACAAGGACACATACAGAGAGAATCAGAGCTGACAGATGTTTGGACACAGGACTCCTGTTTTCAAGAGAACTGATTTCTGGTTTAAAGAGAATACTCAATCCTGAGACCATAAATACACAATAAAAGAACCCCACACCAAAGTTCATACAAGTGAAAGCACAATAAATCCAGGCAGATCTCCAACAAAGGTACATTTTCTGCCAAAGATAAAAAACTACCACTATTCTAGAAAGAATTCCAAATAAATGTAGAAATATAAAAACATAATATAATGACATACATATTTATGACAATAATTGAAAATTTCCCAAGTGGTAGTGATGTAGGATGTGTTTTTTTATGCTGTAAATATGTGTTGCTTTTATTGTTTAATAAAGAAGCTGTTTTAGCCTATTACAGCAAGGCAGAAAATCCAAAGAGAGGGGCAAAAGAAAGGCAGAGTCAGGGCAGATGCTGTCAGCTGCTGGGGGAGCATGATGTAATGGAACCCAGATAAGCCATGAGCCACATAGCAAAACATTGATTAATAGAAATGGGCTAATTTAAGATGTAAGAGCTAGCTAGTAATAGCCTGAGCCATAGGCCAAACTGTAGCTAAAATAAGCCTCTGTGCTTTCACTTGGGACTAAGCAATTGCAGGACCACAGGGGCCAGGCAAGATAGAGAAACTTCCTCCAGCTACATGGTAGTATTTCCTCTGTATTATCCCAACCAATGTGCTATAATGAAGAGTCAAATGAATTTTCTACCTTGTTATTAGTCTTTACTTGATAACTTTATAGACATATCTTTGCATAAAAGGATATAATCTTAAAGAATGATCAGAATATCATTTAAATAGTATAATAATTCTGAAATTGATGATTAACATATATACTGTAAAATCATAGCCTGGTCTGTATAAGCCCCTGTATTTAATCTATACAGTATCATAAAACAATGGGAGGGGTTAACATTTGAATTGCAATGAAGGTATTTATTGTCCCATATTAAAATGTCCATAATTTCTTCTTTATGCATTAATGGGAAATAATTAAACAAGTCACTATTCTAATTATCACAAAACATACTAATACAGATTAAATTGTTGTGAGTTACATATGCCAAATATTTCAATCTTTTGAATCCATAGGCATGGAAAAGTTTGATTTAACAGAACTGATTAAATATTAAAACACTATACATCTAATTAAAGAATTACTTTATGGTACAGATTCAAATACTGGTTTACATTACAAGCCTGTCATTTATGAGTCACCATTTGTATTTTAACTTCAATTAGTGGTAGATATAAATTTCAAATAACTGCAAGGAAAAAATAAACTTCTACCATAGAATTCTCAGTATTTGCCTCTGGCTATTGGACAAAAGGTTATTAGAGTATTATTTGAGAACATGTTTGCATCTGAAAATTGTATTAAGGTTTCCTCCAATCAGAAAATAACCACCGCATTTATTACAGCTATATTTTTAGAATAAAATAGGAGAGATTAACTATTTTGAAGTGGTAATGGGAAATACATGAACAATGTGGTGGATCCTTCACTTCAGCCAATGACAATAAAATAAATAATAAGTTCATTAAGCAAAACAAACCTGACAAGGGAAGTGGAATGAGGAGAAGCAGGTGCTAAGGCAAGACATCAGTAATGATGCTGCGGTCCACACATTTCTCATCCTTAATCCCCGTCTACTGAGCATGGCAGTGACAATTTCAATCTCAGAGTAGTAGTTATACATTAAATTACTTACACAACTGTTTCTGCTCCCTAATATTACTAGCTGTTGCTTACTCATCTCCAAAACTCTAGTGCCAAGAAACTGCTGACAAAATTATCTCTAACAAAACCAAAAGAAATTGCACATAAAATATAATGATAATAGTGGGAAAAGTTCAACTGACTGGATTGATATAAAAATGTACAATTAAACTTATGTGCCTTATAGCTGATCATATATTAAGCAGGAAGACTTTTTACTTTAAGAAATTAACTTTCAATAGATTATATTGGAATTAGATAGCATTTGTACAACTATTAATATCTTACTAGAGCAAGAAGAAAGCAGTTCTTCAATAGGTAAATCATGAGCCAAATTCCTTTGACTGATTTTCAGGAAAAGAAAATTCAAAATCAACCTCTTGTAGGTGTTGCAGTACACAAGACACTTATATAGAGGCTTGCTGAAGATAAATCACTTTGGTCTTCTATGCTCCTCCCACTGACCTCCATGAGAAGGTGCTGCAGCTGTGTTGTAGAAAGATTTTTTGGGCCCGTTTGGGCCCAGAGTTTGTACTTGGCCCACGGCGACTTTTATTTTTTAAAGAAATGGATTAGACATATATTATCTTTATATTGTCTGGCCCATGTCTCAAGCACATTATTAGCCAGCTCTTTTATATGCATGTCACTCTACATCTAGGCATGATTCGTCCACAGGGACAAATGTTGGTACTTTATTTGTTGAGATTCCAGTTTAAAGAACATGAGAATGAGAAGGGATGGTGAAGGCAATACGGCTTCTCAGAGAGCTAGAATACTTATCTCAGAACACTTATTCTGGCAAAATCAGTTTCCTCAGCTGTATATCATCCCTGACTCTCCTGGGTGCACCTCCTATGTGAGATATGAGTGCTCCAAGGTTCCAGAATGGTGCTTAGATTCCTGGCATTCTTCCGAGAAAGCAATGTATCATGATTAGTTTTCCAAGGAAGTCCATTGAAAGAATCTGAGACCCGAAAGCTGGGACAGAGTCAGGGGGTATTAGAGAGAAGAAGAAGAAAACACTACCTGAAGGTACTATGGCTGAAATTTTGTTTCTTGTCAGAATGGAAAATAACTTGTCCTTGTGGTGGAATGTGGCAGCATATTGTGACCAGATCATGGGAGTGTCTGGATATGGGCACCTCACTGTTCATGCTTGCATTTGAAAGAAATTATAAAACATGTTCACACTTGCCCTAATAAAAATAACTAAATGTTGGAGGAGAAAATATAGATAGACTTGCAGTGTCTTTTACATAAACCAAGAGAGAAATTCATAGTCATTTATTTAACAGCTAAATTTGGACCAGCAGCATAACACCTTTCAAATCCTCCAAGAGTACACATTCTTTTTAAATAAGATACTAGAAGCTGATAACAATTTATCCTGAACTCCAATGAGATGCTCGATAAGTCTGAATTATTGTTCTCTATTCTTATAAAACTATATTATCATATTTTCTTATAAAATTGAGCTATGTTCTTAGACATAGATATGGCCCAAATAGAAAAAGATTAAAAATTAAACTAAGAATTTATGAGCTTATAAGTTCTTAGGTTAAGCTTCTTGTACCTATTATTCTGAGAAAGCATATTTCTGGGATAATACTTCATTTTAGTATGATAATCACCCTATTGAGATGAAATTAATAATGAAGCAGCCTTTGGCCACTCTATCTGACCAAGGGTGTTGAAGTCTGAATGAATGACCCATATGCTGCCAGGTATGCAGACTGTAAAGGGGTATAAAGAACAGAGCTATGAATAATTTATCAGAATAATCTGTTACTGCTAAAGGTTCAAAAAATCTAAATTAGATGGCAGCATTATTTACAAAAGGTAATGCAATTGAGCCATAACCCCCCACCCCCAATCTTCATCTTGTTACTCACTATACGCTTTCTAAACTCAATAACTCTGATTGGCTTCACAGTAAACAGTTGAGGGAAAAAGTATGTTTGATATCTGTTAAAGTAGTTTCTTTTGTTTGTTTTTGGAAACTTTAAGAACCCAGAATTGCAGTTTTGTCATTGAAATTATTCTAAACATTTCTCAACTTGAAGAGAAGAAAAGGAACTTTGATGCTTCAATTAAACGTTAAGTTAAAAAAAAAAATTCTACCCATAGATTATGGAGACAGCTTCAGCAGTACCTAGCAGCACTGGATCCAAGTAAACACAGGCAGATAGTTGATTTGGGAGCATCAGTCAAAGCCCCTGCAAATGCCCATCATCTTGCTATCTTAACAGAGTGTGTAGGAGTGGTACAATTTTTAGCCATTTAAATTTTAAAATTAACTGTATTTAAAGATTCAAAGAAAGAAAGTTTTATAATTAAATAGGAAGTTAAGAATGAGCCACAGATCATTCATATTTCTAATCTTTAAAACATTTCATGTATTTAAGGAAAGGATAAAGTCCATTAAAATCAAGAAAAGCCCAGATGTCATGAAAGTAACAAAACAGAGCATGATTGTATAAGACATATAGGTAGCATGCTCCTCTGGGTACTAGATAGAGGAAGAGATGTCTTACAGGGCTGTTGATTTAGATGTATCACATAAAGCAAAGACACAGGACTAGCTAAGGAGATACGTGGGGGGAGAAAGCTTTTTAAATAAATAAATAAACCATAAATAAATAAATAAATAAATAAATAAATAAATAAATACAATAAACCTGTAAGGGTGGAGAGAGAGACAGAGACAGGGACAGAGAGAGAGAGAGAGAGAGAGAGAGAGAGAGAGAGAGAGAGAGGGGAGAAGGGAGAGGGGGAGAGAGGGAGAGGGAGGGAGAGAGAGAGAGAGAGTGAGAGCAGAAAGTAGCACTCAATTCTCTATATTTCTTTTGGAAATGTTATAAACCAAGCAGGGCAGTCGTGATGCATGCTTTTAATCCCAGCACTCAGGAGGCAGAGGCAGGCAGATCTGAGTCTCGCATGCTCTACACAGTGAGTTCCAGTGAGTTTCTTATTTGGAAAGAGAAATTAACAACTTTGAGATTTGTTTCCCTGCTGAGAGAAATAAAAGATGTTGATTCACATAAGACAGGCTGTAAACCTGGTAAATAGAAAATGTTTCACATAATGTAATTAAAGTTTATAAGTCATATTAGTTTGGAACAATTGTAAACCTTCAGGTGAAATATTGAACAGGAAATAAATAATCCTTGAAGAAATAAAGAGATTCTAAAGTCGCCCACATGGAGGTGTAAATTAAAATTACGGAAGTGAATAATTTTTTTCCCAAGGAATAAATACACTTGTTTCTGATTTTTCACCCCATCAAGAAATATATTGGTTAGTTATGTATAAGAATAATCCAAGTGCCACTTTCAATAAGGTCAGAGGAAGGAGGGTGAAGAAAAAGGACATAAACACAGGCCTAAATAATAAACAAAAACAAATTTGTTTCAATAATGATAACAGTGGGGTCTGCTCTGGATTATTCAACGCCTATGTGATAGCAGCTTTCAGCCTAATTATTTAGCTGTGAGTGACTCCATATTGAAAAGAAGTCTCAGGGAAAAGGCTCCACAACTTGTTTATACATATACATAATCATTGACTTCCAAAATACCTAGAGGCACAAGTTGATACTTTGTGTCAATAGACCATGACACCTGAAAATATATTAAATTATATATAAAAAAACCTCAAGGCATGAGAGTTTATGAATCATATGAGATGTAACCATCATACCTAGATACTAAAAAAGAAGAACCCCAATCCAAATGTGGAAGCCATGTTGACTAGGCTCCTAGTTAGTTGCAGCCATGAGCCTTTTCTAAGGGAGTTACTACAGTGAAGAAATTCCTGACTCTGTACTACTCCAGCTAGATGCAGTTTCTCTTGCCCCTGACACTCAGTCCACTTTAAAACAGGCTAACACTAAGACCTATTTCTGACTTTTTAAAATTCCGACATAGACATTGATTTGGTATCTCTATGCTCCAATGACTCTGAGTCTGGGATTTCTAATATTGTTCATCTTGTCCTCTGCAGATTCATTCATTCTAGAGTTTGTACCAGTTTGGTTGCTGACTTCAGAAGGTCCATGAATCATGATGTCTGTTCAAACTTTTCTTAGTCATTCTGTAACTTGCATGCATATACATTACTTTGTCAAAGGTAATGTGTGATATAAGAGTTAATATTTGGGAATAAATGTGGAGTAAAGGAGCCTGTAACTTAAATGACTATGAAGGAAAAGGAGGGTGACTTGGCTTATCACAGCCAAGAAAACAGATGTAGCTTGTGAATTCAGTGTTTCCTAGTACGATGATATAGTACAGCTCACACACTAATATTTCAAATCAGTAAGTAAACTTCATGTACTGGCTTCCCTGGAAATGTTATATCATGGTTTCATCTCTTTCTTTTCATCATTCGTGGACACAATTACAGAAATTCTTGGAAAAAGTAGTTTGGGATGTCAGGCATGCACTTTTAAACTTAAATTGTGATTTAACTAAAAGTTGGAATTTTTCCCTTTAGTATAAAGTGACAAGCTGTGTCTACTGAGGCTTGGCATTATCCCTTGAGCCTACATTTTCACATATTGAAGAAATTGGAACAATTGCTCTGGAGCATCATCCAGTGAAGCATAATGAGTCTTTTAGATGCACAAATAGGGATTTTAATATTTAGTTACTCCAACAGTAAACATAAAACATCTGAGAAAGTGAAGGATTGCTGACATGTTTCAACAACTTCTCACTTATCTTCATAAAGTGCAAAGATAAGTTGTTTCCTAATAGATGGCTCTACTGAAATAATCTATTTCTATAGCTCTTAGGCTTCAAACAGGGCTAATCTTAACTTTCCACAAATACTATGGATTTCATCTTACCCATTTGAAAGCAATAAACATTTGGTAAAAATAGATCTATATGTAAGTTTGAAAGCTAAAAGAAATTAGAAAATCCTTTTAAAAACTTAAATATTAAAATGGACTCCTCTGTAGAGGTTAAAACATTCTTGAGAACGTAGGCTATCATGTGTATTTTTAATCTTAGCTATTCAGACAAGTGTAAGGTGGTATCTCAAAGTTGTTTTGATTTGCATTTCTCTGAGGGCTAAAGATGTTGAGCAATTTTTCAAGTGCCTTTCAGCCATTTGTAATTCTGCAGAGAATTCCCCTTTTAGTTCTGAACCCCATTTTTTAATTGTGTTATTTAGGGTTTTGGGCTCTAGTTTTTTGAGTTCTCTATATACTTTAGATACCGGTCCTCTGTCACTTGTAGGGTTGGTGAAAATCTTCTTCCATTCTGTAGGCTGCCATTTTGTCTTATTGACTGTGTCCTTTGCCTTACAGAAGCTTCTCAGTTTCAGGAGGTCCCACTTATTGTTTGTTATTAGTCTGTGCTACTGGTGTTATATTTAGGAAGTGATCACCTGTTCCAATGTATTGGAGGGTCTTTCCCACTTTCTTTTCTATCAAGTTCATTGTGTTTGGGTTTATGTTGAGGTCTTTAATCCACTTGAATTTGAGTTTTGTGCAAGGTGATAGGTTTGGATCTATTTGCATTTTTCTACACACTTCCATCAAGTTATGTCAAAACCATTTGCTGAAGATACTCTCTTTCTTCCCTAACTATTTTGGCCTCTTTGTCAAAAATCAGGTGTTCATATGTGTGTGGGTGAATGTCGGGTTTGGACTTCAGCACTAATGAGAAATGTCAATATTATCTGTAATTCTGAATGGATCTGAAAGAGTCAGACTGTAAAGCATAGAAGTTACCTTGAAACACTAAGACTCTTAAGTGATATTAATGTATCATTTAACCAGAGTTACGTGGTGATGCACAATTTTTTAAATTAATTTGATTTCAAAATAAGCAGGTATTTTTCGCAAACAAACTACAATATTCCTGTTTCATGACAATTGTAGTCTTCAAGTCTAACTCAAGACTTTAAGGTCTGGAGATAGAGAATGCATTGAAATTGTAACAGGATGATGTCTGAGATCTCACAAAAATGAACAGAAATCTGAGATCTCAAAAAGAAAAACGAACAGAAGCTAACTGATGCTCTCTTCTGCCCTCCTCCAGAAACATGTGTGGAGACAGTTTATGGTTACTGTCAAACTGGACTTTATATGAGATCAGATTCCCCATTAAATCTTAGAGTATATTTCAGATTAATCTTCATATAACTGCCTTGACTACTCTCCCTTCATTTATCAACTTCTCTATAAAACAAGATAAATGTTAGCACACAGGGTTAAGCTTCAATCAGAAAATGTTCAAATCATAAATAAGCCAAAAAGAGTCAAAAATATTACTAATGTCATATTAAAGTAGATTTTATAATTATAAAAATTATATTAAATTTAATTCTGGACAATAACCTTGAACATACTAAAAATAAAAAAAGAACCTATCTTAACTATTATATCTTTGACTAAAACTTTAAACTTGAATACATGGTGTTCTAAAGATATTTTATGTTATATTTTAACTTGAATTGTATCTTAATCCCATCATTCTTACAGATAGGAGCAAGTGTTTAGATACTTACTTCATTATACTTCTGATATAACACTATTTACCACCTGTTTTAAAATGATATTCTTTTACTATAATTTCAAAACATGTATTTTAACAGAAAGCTTAAACTTTTATATTGTTGCTATTTCAACAGGTTATATTTTTATATATTCTTATATAATAAAGAATAGATACAATTTTTAAAAGCCTCATTTATGATTCAATTTCATGGCCATTTATGAACCAAAAAAAACTTTCAAAATATATGTTTCTTCCTTAAGAATAACAATAATTGCCCTGACAATAGATAAATTTTATGTGTCTTGTGGTAGTTTGAATACGAATGGCCTCATAGTTTTATGTATTTGGATTCTGAGTCTTCAGTGGAACTATTTAAGAAAGGTAAGATGGTATGGCCTTGTTAGAGATGTCACTAGGTTGCAATCTCTCTGTTTTCAAAACTCCATGCCATTCCTAGTTTGCCTTCTCTCTGCCTTATGTTTGGAGTTTAAGATATAGCTCTCAGCTACTCTTCCAACATCATGCCTGCTTGTCAATTGCATGCTCCTTGCCATGATACACAGGGACACACCCTCAGAAATTGTAAGACTTCAATAAACTTCCTGTTCTAAGTTGCCTTGGCCATGGTGTGTATTGAGAATCCTAATTGGTCTTAATAATATTATAAGAGCCAGATATCAGGGTAAATGCTAGAAGATTAGAGAGACAATGGAATATGCTGCAACCATCTTTTACTTCAACAGCTCATCAGCCTGAAAGGAACTGAGATCCTGTTTTCAACTGCCTTATATTTCTGTTTCCACATTCGTAGTTGTCAGATTAAAGGTGAGAACTTTCACCTGTTGTCTTTGTTTCTCTTTTAAACTGTGATCAATCTCCTGTAGTCCAGGGTAGCCTTGAAATCTTGATCTTACCGCTGCTTCCTTTCTAGTGCTTGAATTAAATGTGTGTACCACCACTGCCTGCCCTTTGTGGTTAACTGGTGGCTAGTTCTGCTCTCTGATCATCAGGTAATCTTTATTTGTTAGAGCACAAACAAAATATCACATTTCCTTTTTGCCCAAAATAAAAAAAGGAGGTTGTAACTAATATAAGAAAAATTATATACAATAAGTACAATAACTATATACAATATATACGAGAAATAAATATACTAGCAATGTCTAAGCTATTATCATTTGACAAATTCAGAGAAAATACTCCTCCATTATTTATCCTATCTTGGTGAGTCCAAAGTGTTGTACCTTGTTCATTTTTCTATCTAAATTACATTACCACATTTCTATTCCCACCCTTTTTATTTTACAATGAGATTCCTGAATCTAATCTCTTTTGCTGAGCTTTTTCTTGACCCATTGTCAATAACAACTTGTACCCAACCCTCCTTAAGTGATAATAAATATCCATGATTCATCTTTTGGGAATGTGGGTGGGTGTAGTTCTCTAGACTACTTCCTGGTGATTGGGCGCACTGGTAATCCTTGGAGGACCTGGAGAAAATTCAAGATTATGGTCAAGTCCTGACTTGAGAATGCTGTGAGGCTGGATCCTCTCAGCCCTCAGGCAGCAGCCTTGAAGACATTCTGGATGTAGAATTCAGAGAAAACTACAACAGAAAGGCTCTGAAACTTTGCTCCACATACAAAATAGCACTACAGTGGTATCTTATCATGTCAATAGAAAAGTAACAGAACTAATTATAAAAAAATACTTTTTGGGTTGACTTACACAAGAGTAAGAATATTACTTGACATAACAAAATAGAAGGGTTAAATGCTGAAGTTTTCCAAGATTTTGCTTGTTTGTTTGTTTGTTTTTTGCTTCTGAAGGCTAATCTGTTCCAAGGTCTGCACTAACTTTTAGTCCATCTTCTTCTGTTTTCCTCTAGTGTCTACTTTTACCGCCTGGTTGTCAGGAAATTACAGCAATTTCAGCAAACACCATTTTGTATGAAAACAGAGAGAGCAGGAACATATATTTCTTAGTTCTAAATACACCTGAAGGTAATAACATGTGATTGATGTTCAAAGAATTTAAGCTGTGATGTGTCCATTTTCATTTTATCTTGTATTGGCATTTTTTCTGAACATTAAATTATAAAATAATTCTGAATGTCTGATTATTCTAAAAGTTTAAATGTATAAGTATAAATTTTTTTGTGTGTACTAAAAAACTATGTATGCATATAAAATTGAAAAAGATACAGTCTCTAAAATAAATGTTCTGTTATCTGAAAATTTATACTAACATTTAACATGTTTTATGCATATAGCTTATGTGTTCTGTGTTTATGTAATATTTAAAAATTGATATAAAATACCTAACACATTTGTAGTGTTGTTAAATCATCCATACTTATCTATACAAGTTTTTGAATATTAATAATTGATCATATTAATATGTCATGACTTTGTATTAAGTCAAAACTGTAAAAATTTACAATTACAAACACTGCTAATGGATAAATTATTGCCACCTGATTGTATGAAATTCTTTTTTTCTTTTCTTAAAAGCTTTTGTTTTTTGGAAACAGGATTTCTCTGTATAGCCCTGGCTTTCATGAAACTTGCTCTGCAAACCAAGCTGGTCTTTAAGTCATAGAGATCACTTACCTCTGTCTTCACAATCTTGGGACTAAAGACATGTGCTACCACCTCTTGTCTTATACAATTCTTGACTAACATTATTAAATTTATTATTATTATTATTATTATTATTATTATTTACATCATGACTGTTTCTGCTGTCCTCTCCTCCAAGTCCCTCCCCCACCTCCCCTCTGCCCAGCCTCCATCTACTCCTCTTCCATTTCTACTATGAAAAGGGCAAGCCTTCCATGGATATCAACCAAACATGGCATATCAAGTTGCAGTAAAACTAGGTACCTCCCATTGTATTAAGGCTGGGCAAGGAACCCAGTAGGAGGAATAGGTGTTCTCAAAAGTAGATAACAGTCAAAGACAGCCCCTGCTTAAACTGTGCTAGTATAGCTTGGATTACATTTTATTTAATCTGACTTACTTTGGATTGATCTAGATTTTACTTACTTCTTAGACTTTTTTGTGTTAACACACTAAAAACTATATTATGGGATGCCATTAAACCATGAGAAAATTTTAATATCTATTGGAATAACGTATAAAATTTTCTTTTCTTAGAAGGCACTCAACCTATATCTATCTATCTATCTATCTATCTATCTATCTATCTATCTATCATCTATCTAATTTAGATTTTTAGTGAAGAATGGTAGAACATGCCTGCAACAAGAGGTTTCTGTCCCACCAGAGGTCCAGACACCCCCGAGGCTGCTTTTCCCTCCCAAAATGACTCAGGTGCTTATATTAATTATATGCTATTTGGCCTATGCTTCAGGCATATTGCTAGCTAGCTTTTTCATCTTAATTCAACCCATTTCAATTAATCTTTCTTTCCACGTGGCCCATGGCTTATCTATTTTATTACATCTTGTATCTGGATCTCATGTCCCTTGACTCTACTCTCCTTTCTTGATCTATGCTCCAATTTTCTGCCTACTTCTATGGTGCCTGAGGTGGCCGAAACAGTCCCTTTGTCTCACTGCATACAGAAAGATATTCCCACATCACATGTCTGTTATCCAAACACTTGAAATGCAAAGCCCAGGGGGGTTTTCACGAGTTTGAGGCCAGCAGATCTACATAGTGAGGTTTTGGGTTATTTATTTATTTATTTTTTTTGCCATCCTGAATTATGAAGTCATACCTGTCTCATAAAACAGTAATAACAGTTTTATTCTCTTTTTAGTTTATTTTCTAGTTGAGACTGGAAAAAGAACTTTTCTGGACTTTTCAAATAAAAAAAAGTAGATTTTATGATGAAGAATTTAGAAAGCCTTGGTGATAGAAAAGTAATATTTTGTCTTTTTATCCCATCAAGGACCTTATAAATGGACAGGTAACCAATCACTATGTCAAACACTGACTTATTAGATGTCATACCACATCATGCTTAGAAGAAGTTTTTTTTTTTTTTTCATTCACTAAAGAAAGATTTGAATGTGCCATTAATTTTGGGTATAAATTTTAGTAATACAGAAATTAATTCACAAAAATAGAATTATTAAATAAATGAACAAAAGATGTAGAAGTTTTCAGTGTAAAGTTTGTATATAATCTAGTGGACAAATGAAGATTTGTAGATTTGTTAATTAAAAGGCTTCTGTTTATATATGAGACACGGCTATTTTTTTCCTTGATAGACTTGTGAAACTGAATCATTTACAAAATGGTAGGACTTACTATAAAGAATTAAACTATTGCATTAAAAAGTGAAGTATATATTTATAAGATCTAACAAATGAGATGCTAAATACATATTTTAAATACCTAATTTATAAGCAACATTAAATGAAGGCATTGAGGTCGAAGTTTATAGACACATTAATTTTTTAAGGTAGATCAACTGGAGAAGCAGTGGAACATCTTCACCAGACACCATGCTGTCAGAATCTTAATTTTAGTGTTTCCAGTCTTCAAAACCACAAGCAATACAACTCTTCTTTTAAAAAAAGCAAATTACTTCTTTTTTTTTTACTTTTTTTATTATGAATAAAGTCTCATTTTTTTATCCATGCATCCCCTTGTTCAAACTCCCTTCCCTCTCCCGCCCCTCCTAGTCACTCTCTCTTCTCCCCATTTCCTTATCTCCTCCCTAGCAAGGGCAGGAGGTCCCAAGGTCCCAAGGTGGCTTAGCATGTGGAATTCTGTTATGCCAGCACTAAAACCACTGAAATGCCCAAAGGCTCTGTTTGGAATTATTATTGGGATACAAACTCTGTACACTCTAAAGAAACTGATACAAAAGTGTACAAACAAAGAGGAGACAAGGAGGGCTGTGGAAGATGATCTGCTTGATTATTGTCAATTCAAGCTGCAAACTTGAATTGGGTACAAAACCTGAAAAACTTTGCATGTACCCCTGAGACTGAAGGAGGATGGGATGATGCTTTCTGTAGTAGATCTGTCTAGAAAAGTTGAAGGTCAAAGCTTCCATGGACACAAGAGAAAGTTGTAAAAATAGTGGTATTCGGACCATTCTGAGAAAGTCAAGGTTTCTTGGGTAACTCATGAGTACACACAACTAAGAAACAGCAGCCACATGTCACAAGCAGAGGAAGAAGTTTTTAAATATTAAATATTGTGTCACAGGAGAAGGAAATCATTTGACCTTTTAAGTAGACATATGGCATTAAATTGAGTTGTTGCCAAACCAGGAGATATAATTGTTCTTGTCTATTACCTCTTTTTTTTTCACTCTGGTGTAAAAAGAGGTGAGGTTATAGTCAATAAGAGAGACAGACAGAGAAACAGACTGACAGACAGACAGATGAACCGACACACAGAGAGATAGAAAGACAGACAGACAGATAGAAGCCTACAGTATTTTAAGTTGAGAAAGAATTTTTTTAATATTTATTTTTATTTTATGTAAATTGGTGTTTTGCCTGCATGTGTAACTGTGTAAGAGTGTCAGATCTTGGAATTACAGATAGTTGTTAGCTGCCATGTGGATGCTGGAAATTGAACCCAGGTCCTCCAGAAGACCAGTCAGTGCTCTTAATCACTGAGCCATCTCTCCAGCCCCAAGAAATGATTTTTTTAATTTACGTAATTATTAAGAGGTTTGAGAATAACAACCAGATGATTTTGGTATTTGTTTTTGTTAGCTGAGCTGAGCAAAAACAGTAAAACTGCAAGATGCTGTTTCTGAGTTCACAAGGGAATTGAGAGAAGAAAGACATTAAAATGAATTTTCTTAGGTCATCACAGAAAGAACACAGTGGCCTTATGTTCACATGGTTGGGTTGTGCCATGTGTAGGCAAGTGTTTTCATATGAAAGCAAGGTTCAGACAGTCTCCATGCCCTTAACTTCTCTTTTGCCATTTTTGTCTTTTTCTTAACTATTTTCCTTGTTTTAATAATTAACAATTAAAAACACAAAATATGTACTTTATAGAAGTACTGTGAGATTCTCCAAATGCATGCATATATTGTGAAATTCTTTTTGAAAATATTCATTCATTCATTCATTCATTTATTTATTTATTATGTAAACATTATTTTACCTGCATGCATGCCTGCAGGCCAAAAGGAGTCATCAGATCTCACTACAGATGCTTGTAAGCCACCTTGTGGTTGCTGGGAATTGAACTCAGGACCTCTGGAAGAGCAACTAGAATTCTTAACCTCTGAGCCAACTCTCCAGCCCCCATATACTGTGAAATCTTAAAAACAACTAATAGGTGTTTTATCTTTTACTTATTCATGGCAAAGACATTTAATATCTTTCTAGATATTTTCAGATATGTAGTGTGTAAATGTTATTTATAACCACTTTCCTGTAACAACAATAGCAGAGTTTATTGCGTTTAACACACTGCAACTTTGTACCCTTAATCAGTCTTTCCCTTTCTTTGTCTGGTATACATTTTATTACTGACTTTTTAATTTTTATTATTTTATTATTATAAATTATATGTGTGAGTGTCTCTGTGTGGGTTTGCACAAGTTGGGAACAAGTTCATGTAGGTCAAAGGCATTGAATGTCTAGGAACTTGAATGATAGGCACTTTTGTGCTACCTTATGTGGGTACAGGGAGTTAAATTCTGGTCCTCTTTAAGAACTCTGCACACTTTTAATCACTGAGTTATCTCTCAGTCTCCCTTACTCATCTTCTATCAGTAATCAATGGCTACCTTTTGAATCCATGCTGTATGAATTTAGAATCTACATTCTCAGTCATTATGCAATATTGTCACTTCTTAGGTAATTTCTTATGGTGAAGTCTTATTGGAAAGATGATTCTTCGTTACAAAAGTGTTTCTTATTTTAGCTATAATCTCTCATAAATTTTGAATGAAGCAATTAAAGTACATTGCTGCCAGACTTAATCTTAGACTCATTTTATAGTAAGTAATTGCATCTTACCATACTTTACTATATTCTCCCTTCAACATGATTAAAATAATTTGGCCAATAAATTTTACTTTTAACTCATAATTCACAGGGAGTAAAAGAAATGTTGGTTTTGCATGGCCATTGAGAGGACAATGCAAAGTGAATATCTTGTCCCTGTCTTTCCTAATATCATTTATAATAATAGTGTCATATAGGTTTTTAGTTTTCATTCAATAAATGCATGCTTGGTATAGGTCAACCACTCTTAGATCACATTTTCAATTTATAAGCTTTTGATATGCATGGTCTTTGATTCAGCTGACAAGATATATGGTAAAGTCAGCGATGAAGCTCTCATAGACTCTCAAAGGAAGTAATGTGGGTTGGTAAAATGAGCATAAATATTGAATTCAAAGGTTAAGCTTTGAATCTGTGCTTTGCCATTTACTATTTTATATCCTGGATAGTGCTTCAGTTTTCAAAGGCTCAGACCGATGAGACAACTAAATGAGGGAACATATGTAAAGTACCAAGCATAATACTTTAATATAATAGGCACTTCACAAATGTATGCCTTCTCTCAGTTGCTTTTGAAAGCTGAGGCCAACTATCCCATTTATATATAGCATTTATTATCTCACCTGAATTTTAACAGGGGCAATATATCCACTTTACATTGTGCCTGGATGTGTCAGGTAAAACACAGAGTACAATTTAACCAAAGTGAAATAAGACAGCAATAACAAAACGCAGAGTATTGTAAGAGATGATTAAATTCTCAGTATTGTGTCCTGTGTTCTATAATAGGGGACAGAAACTTTGTTATAACTCATGATACAGAACTTTGAGCATTCAGAGGAGCCATTACAAGATGAGATATTATGGAAACAACTGAACACTCTTTGACCGTAACAGTGATGCAAAAATAAGAAGACATAGACGAGATTGCAGGGAGAGTCTAGGATAGAATCACTAGAATGTGAGAGATTGGGATGCCTCTAAACAAAAGGGTAAAGACTTGTATAAACAGCAGGAAGGCAGAAATGGAGTTATTAAGATATTAAAAACAATGTAGATTTTAAAAGCACTGAGATTCTTAAATTTAATTTTATCCACAGTAAAGAGTCAAAATTTGCAAGATTAAGAGGCAAGTATAACATAAAATATATAAAATAATATAAATAAAATTAATAATATAAAAGCAGTTGTGATAAATATATTTTCAATGAAACAGTTCTGTTAAATATGTTGTGAACACAGACTGTGGAGCACTGGATTAGAGGAATATAGCATTGTCCCCACCTGGAGTAATAGTAGTGTGTGAACTAAACAAACTGAGCCCATGAGCCTTTCGTCACTTATAAGAGATTTATTGAGTCCTGGCTGTGGCTGTACCCAGTAGTATAAAGTAACACAGCATGTTTTCTATTCTTTTTCAAGTTGCTCACAACATATTTCTCACTGCACTCACAAAAATCACCAAATAAATTCACAACAATTTCTAGAGGTAGGATCAACAATAAACAAAATGAGGAAGCTGGAGGGATGGCTCAGCTAGGAAAGCACTGTGCTGCACAAATGTAAGAGCCTGAGTTTGATTTTCAGAGCCCATAAAATAAATGCTATGTGTGGTGACAAAGGTTTATAATCAAACTAGAACAGTAGTAGACACCAGCAGATCTGTGTGCTCACTAGCCAGGGCACCTAGCCTACAATGTGACTTCAGGTAACTGAGAGACTGGGTCCCATCTCAATAACCAAGGTATCGTTTCCTGAGGGACAACACAAAAACATCCAAGTTTATCTTTTGATTTACACATACATACAACATATATATGCACCACATAAATACACCACTCATATACACAGGCACATGCACTTTATCCTCTCCCCCCCCAACACCAAAAACCAACTCTATATTACTTGTTATATATTTCCTCTTCATTTGTTAGAATTGAAAGTATATGTATTTACTGTATATTTGCCATATGCTGCTGGGGTATTTATGTCAGTATCAAAGACAAACACATGGTCAATGGAATGATGTGCTTATATTATATTAATTAAAAGTACTGATATATACATGATCTTGTTAAAATCCTGGATTACATTATTTACATGAGAGATATAGCTATCAATAATAAAAAGGCAGTTTTAAGGGTGCAGTAAGAGTTGTAATTAAAACTAATGAGGGATGACCAAATTAATCTTTCTGAAGTTTGCGGCTTTTATATCTTTCTCCTTATGCGCTAATATAATTTTAAATTTTTATTCAAAACTGTATGTTATAATGGTATTTATTGTCTGCCAACATACTTCATCTCTGTGATTAATATTTTGCTAATTTTTATACTAAATGTTAATGTTTTAGAGCTTCACATAATATTTACAATCAAAAGAGCATCTGAGATCTTGTTGATGATTAATATACAATGATGACTTTATGAAAAACTACGTTTTAAGGAAGTTTACTTATGGTACAGAGCACTTTATCAACTTTAATAACTTCACCATTTAAAGAAGAATTGAGGCTAGTATTTCAGATTGTTAAGAAACAAGTTTCCTTGAATGGTATAGTGTTAAATTTAAAATTTCATGGGTCCTCGTAGAGTGAGAGATGAGGACAAATGACAGAGGGCAAAGACAACATAGTGTTAGAGATGGCACACATCTGGACACCAGCAGGGGAAGACACAACCAGCGGTCACTGCTGAATAAGATATGCATCAATTAATCTGTGTTCACCTTTTTGTCTCACAGTATGCTCACCTACACATGTCCTTTGATCCATAGTGTTTTATTTTAAACGTCTATCTTTTGTGCATGATTTGTGTGAAATGTTTTCATAGAAATTAAGGAGACATGTGTGAAATAAACAAAAAATTATATTAAGAGGATTAACAGAACAATCTCAAACAGAGCCCATGATGTAGAAAGGGCTTATAGCCAAAGTGGTATTGGACATTAATAATCCTCTGTGACACTGAAGAGAAGATGGGAAAGAGCTGGATTTTCAGAGGGTATAGGTGAAAACCAGTTGGTAATAAGTTATGAGACTACATACTTAAATTTCCCAAAATGTTTTTTGAACATAAGTTCTCAGGAAGAAATAGTAACTCTTTCTGGTTAGATAGAATTGATGACTTCACAACATGACAGAAATGGATTTTACAGGCTGAGCAAGGCCATTTAGAGAAAGCACCCAGCAACAGGAAGACTGATATTTGATTTAACCAGTTGGCAAGTGCATATAGTTCCCAGCAAGTATTCTTAAATGTATTTTTCCACGTAAAGCCACAGTTTTATTGACTTTGAAAATGTGCTTGCCAATTACAGTAGCAAATGTGTCAAAAATATTATTGACAAATCCTGAATGAGCTCATTCAACAGTGCCAATTGTAAATCGCTTTCAAAGAGTGACTGAATCCTAGGACTCCACAGAGATGATGAAACTTGCTACACACTTCTCTGCCAAGTTTGAAATGTTAATAATAGAATATTGCTTAGTAGAAGTGCAAGAGACTAATAGCTGTCCCTTTGATTTAGCTCACTCTTCCTTTTAAATATATGTTAATAGGCATCTTTTCAAAAGCTTTGCTACATCTTGGGCCAAAGCACAGTCTTTATCATCTTTCATTTTTCTCTCTGATAAAAGGCTCAGTTTAACCTCACCTGACCACTCTGATATTCAGGAATCATTCTGGGTCCCAATAAAAACCTCTTTAATAATCTTTTATGAAATATTGATGAAGGTTAATCTTAAGGTTACAGAAAGGCCTTTAATTGTAAGATTAAAGTATGCTAGAGAACACTGAAACATCATGAACACAAAATAATGATTACTTGATATTTATTAAAAAGTAACCTCAAAGAAACTAAAAAAGCAGAAGAGTTGGAGGGAAGGAATTTTCATATTGCCCATATATTCTCAAGTCTTCTGTTTAACTGGGTTTACTTCTGTGAACATTCTTTGAGGATTTATAGTAAAAAATTTCTATGAGTTCATTTGATAGATAGTAAACATTTATTAAAATAACTTTCTTCTATGCCAAGAAAAGTTAAAATCTTATCTGTGTGCTATAAGTGTTAATTGGCGCTAGAGAGGAAATACAGAAAACTACACACCTGCTTCTATACATATAAACACATACAAATACAGACACACACATATATTTTTATTCACATATGTATGTTGATTAATAAAATAAACCCCAAGCATGAACTTAAAATAGAAAATGTAGTTGTTATTTTGAGACTTACAAAATTAATATTTCAAACCCATATCACATACAAGAGGAAAAGCCAACATATATGTATGTATGTGTATATATATATATATATATACATATATATAGTGCCAAATTCTTCTTAAAGATTCTGCTCTCAATCTTTGGAACTTTTTTCTCATGATGAATGGACAACAAGTGCCCCAAAAGATTAATTTTATTTATTATTTTTTTCAGATTAAAACAAAATGTCTACATATAAGTATACAAATGTTTCCTGGAAATAAAACTCTTAAGCATGCAGAGGGTTTCCTTTTTTGCATATTTTAGTTCTTCATAGTTATTTAACTGTTTGTTGGATACAGTAAAATAATGTTTTGTCAAAAATAATTCAATCTCATTTGTGTACTCAGAATAAGCTATCCTTATAAACTAAATATGTTGAATATCTTTGTGTAAGGCATGTTTTATCATTCATTGTTGACTATGAATTAACTTGTTGTAATGTATCACTTACTACATTACCTGTCTTTCATTTTTTTGATTGAATCTTCATACATACAAAGTTATAATTTCATACATACAAATTTTAATAAAAGGATTATTAAAGAGGTTTTTATTGGGACCCAGAATGATTCCTGAATATCAGAGTGGTCAGGTGAGGTTAAACTGAGCCTTTTATCACAGAGGAAAATGGAAGATGATAAATATAAATATATGTTTCACAGATGAAAGAATCAACCATCATTTTGGTGACAGAGTCAAGGCTCAAAGCTAGATAATCTAAGACTGCAGTTCTTCATATAAAGTATGTAATATTAAAATAGTTATTTCTAGCCTGTAAATAGAATTATACTACATAGACACTCTGTAAAAGAATTCAGTGTGCTAGTCATATAAGTAACAATTACCAACAGACTATGGATAACTGTACTTTCTCTGAACTCAGGATGTCCTCTACTTGTATACATAGGTATGATGGCATATGGTACCTTTGTAAGCAACAAATATACATGAGATTCATTTCAACAGAACATGAAATATGTTATTGTCTACAGTAGAAGTGTGTTGAATGGACAGGCAAAAATAAATAGTTAACGGGCTAAACTAAAAAATTATCCAAAGCACAGAACAGTATCATGCACCATCTAGAATAGTTTCTAATGTCTTCACAGCTTATTCTGCACACAAGAGATGCATTAACCTAACAGTAGTGAAAACTTTATAGCCTTTAAGTTTAATGCTTTGGTATTTGCAAACGATATAAAGTTAGCCACCAGATGGCACCAGTCCCTCTTTTTTTTTTCAAAAGAATTTCATGTACTAAGGTGTGACTATGTTTTTAGGAATAAGAAACAGAGCAAGAGGTGGGTGTTTTTAAATAATGTAGGCAACAAAGCACATTGGCGATATATGTATCATTTCTATTTGTTTTACTTTTGAAATTGCTTCAATTGGTCTGTTCTCAGGCCCTTTGAAGCTGATTCAGAACTCCATAACTCTAACTTCTCTCCAGCACTCTCTCCTAATACAAGCTGTTGTTTCATTACTGTCTTTTCAACTTGACTTGGTGTTTACAGGGGGTGGCAATAGAATGTCTCCTGTTTGAACTATTCCCATAGTTATGTACATGGCACACTCTACTCTATTTAGGTAGCCTGCCTTTAGAAAGACATATGGGACACCCTGCAGAAAGCTGCACCTTGCTTAGTCTCTACCACAGCAGTCCTCAAGCTATGGGTTTTGAATCTTTTGGGGGCCATGTGTCAGATTTCCTGCATATCTGATATTTACATTATGCCTCATGACAGAAGCAAAATTGCATTTATAAATGTAGTAACCAAACAATTTTATGGTTTGGGGGGTCCCCACAAAATGAGGAACTATATTAAAAGAAACAGCATTAGGAAGGCTGACTACCACTACTCTGTCACATTTCCCTTGAAATTCTCCATTACATGTATTGATGTGAGATATTACATCTTTGTTTGTTTCTTTCACCAATCAGTTAAATTCTACAAATGCTAGAACTTTTGTCTTTCTGCCTTCACTCTGTAACATCCAGAAGTCCTTTATCACAGTGCCACTCACTAGGTAAACAAATGAATGAATTAGCAAACATCTAGAAAAGAAAATAATTGAAGGAGCTCAAATCTAGGAGAAAAAAATAATGTTCAAACCACCAACCAACAGTCTTAATCTTAAAGCTTTTTATATCTATTTCCCAATATTATTATATTATATCTCTTCAAGTTAGATATATCCTAAACTAATTTTAGCCAAGCATATTAGATATACTTTTTTACATTCAGGTATTTGTAGGAGCCCACAGAGACTCCTTAGTCTGATTCCATCTCAACTCGTGGTCAGAGCAGGAGCTTGTTTTCCCCAGCAAGGCTTCATAATAGGATGCTTTGGCCAAAAGTGTGGTTACCAGGTGTCTATGTTTGAGAATTAAAGAAAGGTTTACACCTGTCTCTACTTGTCCCTCCCCTTTGGTTGGTATTAAAATCACAGGGGAAGTAAAACCAGGGCAGCTGAGCATTCACTTAGTGACCTTCGACTCTAAGTTTTCTGTCTCTGGTCTAATTTTTTCTATCTCTACAATTTCTCATCCACATACTCCTATACCAAGGACCATCCTGAAGGTCAAGCAGGACTCAGCAAGTATTATTGCTCTATCCTCCTCTACATACAATTACGTCTTTTGAAAAATGTATTTCTTCAGATAAATTTTTTCTGATGTCTATCATAAAAATTATGGAAGGCAATTGGAATGGACTTTACTCTGTGATGTTTGGAATGCTATTTAAGATTCAGACCTATAAATGCATGTAGTTCTTTTACATTCTAATGCATGCAAACTAGGAATGGTGGACATAAACAAAATTGCATGGACTTACTTTTTGTTTTGAGGTTTGAAAATATGGTCATAGGTCTCTTTAAATGTCTATATAAAGCAGAATCAAAAGGTCAACCAATAAAAAGAGAGAATTTTTTTTCCTTATTCCCCTATGCATCTTTGCCCTTTTGTACTGTAAATTGCACAGGCTGGCATTTAAAAGCCCAATGTCAAAGACAAAGCCCTTGAATTCAGCCTATGCAAAAAGACAGCTGGCACAGGGCAGAAAGAGGAAAACACTGCCCAACTGTCTTCAATGCCAAGCTGCCAGTGGCATACCCTAGCTCCCTTCCTCTTTATATCACAATATTTACCCTCTAGATAGAGACAAAGTAGACAGGTTTTCCCAGCCAAACAACAGGTGTTCTTCACTTCTGGGACAAATAACCCTCACTAGCTGCCAATGTTTAGCAAAGACATCAGGAATGAAGACCTTAGCCATTCTAGCAAGTTCTTTACATTGTGTTTACAGCAGTGACTAATTTGCTCAAAGCTAATATGACATTTTGCATGTCTGTCTCTCCAAAGTTCAATTATTACTCATCAAGGACAGGGTAGTTGTGATGCACAAAGAAAATACTAGTCAGAAACTAATAAGGGCACTTAGTAACAACTGCAACAAGAGGCAGCTTGTCATAATAGATAGGGTGGGTGTGACAGTTGTTTCCTTGCAAGCCAGCTGGCAAGCAAGTTGAGATGGATGCTCACACTATTGTCCTACAACAATTCAAAAGAAACGAGGTTTAAAAAATAAGTAACTTTGTTCACATCATCCAATTGGTAGCTGTTGACATATGTAGTGAGTGTGCATGCCTCTGTGTGTGTGTGTGTGTGTGTGTGTGTGTATGTGTTGTGTATGCAGATAGAGTGGTAGCAAAACAGGTTGTTCAATGAGAGTTTCTAATTAGTAACTTTTAGAAAACATCCAATTTTATATATAAAAAAGTAATAATAAAAAATAAAATCTGCCTAACTTTCCTGTCCTTGCTCAAACACAGGCAATAGCTAGAACATATCTCTAGTATCAATGATTCTGGCTTCTATGAAGATGATGACAGCATCAACATTTTGTACAGATTAGAAAAGATTCTTTGAAATTGTTTTTGATCAAAGCATTGGTCCCTAACTTGGGCCCAAAAGATAACTAAAAGCCAGATGAAAGGTGGCCATCTCCACTTTGATTTTGCATTTGCCTCCTTCACTTTGGATTATCTACTTACTTTTTGCTCATAGGCATACTGATGTCTTATGCCTGCCCCTTTAGAAATGGATAATGTTTAATTGCTGTCAGTTTTTTCCCAAGTTTGAAGGAACAAAGACTAAAGGGGACATCTTATTGCCATTTTTTTTTTTACAATGTCCTATTCCAGACCCTTGAATGGTACTCTAACACTCCAGATATTTTTTTTTCTAAATCTGCAGTTATCTTGGATTCCAGGATCAACATAGCCTAGTAGGACAGATCACCCTTTCATAAAGGCAAATTTCCATGGTGATGAGGCCATACTCTTGAACAGAACGAATCATCCCCTTAGAGTAAGTTCTCCAGACCACCTTGCAAAATCAGAACTGAGGCGATGAAAATCTAGATCCCTTCCAGAAGGCTTAGTCATTCTAGGGCCACTGTACCTCTTTATGGTTTTATTCTCTCAGGGTGCCTAAGTGAAATCTCTCTAATTTTTCACCATAACTTGCCTCTTGACTGGTGGATAGAAACAAAGAGCTGAGCCAAGCCTCTTACTGAATGCAGAAGCCTATACTTTTGCCCTAAAATTACAGTTGCAGATCTTCAAAATCTCTTTCTGGCAGGTGCTTTATCTCTCATGGTCAAGCCTAATCCACAATAGCAAGTCACTGACTGATTTAACCTCTTCCTTCCTGAAGATAGGATAGAATCTGAGGTAAATAGAGAATAGCTACTATTAGACAGCAAATGGCAAAATTCACTCCCATGTTTAAGTTCTCAGCTCCCAGAAGACTGGAGTCATTGTTCAGGTTCATGTCTTTCCTGGGTTTTAATGCATGTTCTGCTTTCCTGGCAGTATAGAATCACTTAAAGCCTCTTGTCACTGAATAAAAATCTCAAGAGGGAGAGAGATTCTGGTCTTAATCTCTAAGACACTATAAATTATGAAGCAGCCTTAACAGACTGAAAACATCAATTCTTGGCATCATTGAAAATGCAAGGGATAATGCCCGGATACTCAATTCCATTCCATTGATCCACAAGTCTGTTTTTATGCTAGTACCAGGCTGTTTTTATTACTATAGCTCTATAGTATAACTTTAATTTGGGGATGGTGATGCCTTGTGAAGTTCTTTTGTTAAGCAAAATTGTTTTGGCAATCCTGGCTTTCCTGTTACTCCAAATGAAGTTGAACATTTTCTGATCTTCAACAAAGAGGCCCAAATATACCATGGAAAAAAGATAGTATCTTTAACAAATGGTGTTGGCAAGCTGGTTGGTAGTGTGTAGAAAAATGCAAATAGATTCAAGCCTGTTATTCTGCACAAAACTCAAATTCAAGTGGATCAAAGACTTCAACATAAACCCAGCCATTCTGAACTTGATAGAAAAGAAAGTGGGAAATATCCTCCAACACATTGGCACAGATGACCACTTCCTAAATATAACACCAGTGTCACAGACACTAAGAACAACAATCAATAAGTGGGACCTCCTGAAACTGAGAAGCATCTGTAAAGCCAAGTACACTGTCAATAGGACAAAATGACATCCTACAGAATGGGAAAAGATTTTCACCAACACTACAAGTGATAGAGGACTAATCTCTAAAATATATAAAGAACTGAAGAAACTAGAGCCCAAATCCTTGAATAACCCAATCAAAAAGTGGGGTTCAGAACTAAAAAGGGAATTCTCAGCAGAAGAATTATGAATGGCTGAAAGGCACTTGAAAAAGTGCCATCAGAGAAATGCAAATCAAAACAACTTGGAGATACTACCTCACACCTGTCAGATTGGCTAAGATAAAAGACACAGTTGACAGCCTATGCTGGAGAGGTTGCAGAGCAAGGGGAACACTCCTCCATTGTTGATGGGAGTGTAAGCTTGTTCAGCCACTCTGGAATGCAGTATGTATCCCACTATCCTCAGAAAACTGGGAATCAGTCTCCCCAAGGATCCAGCGATACCTAAACACACATTCACACTCCAAAGCATTAGCTAAACTATGTTCATAGCAGCATTATTCGTAATAGCAAGAACCTGTTAGCAACCTAGATGCCCCTCAACTGAAGAATGGCTTATCAAATTGTGGTACATCTACACAATGGAGTACTACTCAGCAGTAAGAAAAAAATGATATCCTAAAATTTTCAGGCAAATGAATGGATTTGGAGAATATCCTCCTGAGCAAGTTATCTCAAACCTAGAAAGAATAGCAGGGGATGTACTCACTCATTTGTGGACTTAAACAAAAAAGCAAAAAGCAAAGCATGTCCAAGCTGCAAACTAGAACCACTGAGCAGCTGGGGATCTGAAACACCTTGGACTGACACCTTGGATCCCACTCCCTCTAGAGGAACACCTGACTCAGTCTTGATGTTTTGGTGAGAAAAGTGGATCTGCTAGGAGTGGATGCTGAACTGAGCAAAAATGGGTCCTTGGGACCTCCTTCCCTTGCTGCAGAGGAGAATGGGGAGATGTGGAGAAGAGAGAATGACTGGAGGGGGTGGGAGGGAGAAGGGACCTTGAATAAGGATATATACAGATAGTAAATGTGACTTTATTCATAATAATAAAAAATAATAATTATCATCACTTAAAAGTATCCTTTTAATTGTATTGATTAAATTATTAGTTTGTAATATTAAAGATACTTATTTTAGTACATTTTTAAAAAAGAAAATGCAAGGGAATGAGAATGATGATTAATTATATCATATAAAATACTGTGTGTCCCAACCTGGTGCTTGAGTCAGCCACAGTAATCTGGTCTCCCAGTGACTGACCATCACCTTTGCTTTGAGGTCACCACAGAGTTAAAGACCAGGGGTTTTTACTCTTGAATCTGTGATCTGCCTGTTCTTCTATGAAAGTGAGTGATGGTATTTATCAGCTTTTATCAATGCCAAATGAGTGGCTGAAACAAATGAGTGTTGACAAGTATGGTCAAACTTCAATTAAAAAGGAATCTTAAAGTGTTAAAGAGATAATGCAAGCAAAATGCTTAGACTACAATAGGTGAACTCTAAATGTTCCTGCATTTTCCACTTCAGGCTTAAGTCAACAAAATTGCAATTACCTCAAATGACCTAATTATTGTTTTGCTACTTTTGGATAGAACCAATTTATAAAAGCTGATTTTGTATTTATAAGACAACAAATGCTCTCCCTGAAATTCAGAAGTGACTCTTCTGTCATTAAAAAAAGGGGGTGCAAGTTGGGAGCTCAAAGGCAAGCATTCTTTTTAGCATTTCCCTGGTTCTGCTGTTTTCCTGGAAGGGATGGAATGACTTCTCAAAGCATCAAAACTGTCTATTATTCTCTCAAAACAATTAACACAAAAACTTTTGAATTCAGTGAAGGTCAGAGGATTAATAGGTTTTATCTGCAATGTGTTTGAAAAGCTAATTAAGACTCTGCATTCCGCAGAGGAGGCTGGGGATGCAATATTTAGCTTCTCTCTACATGACTGCAGTGAGCACAGTGAATAGACAAAGACAAAGTGAATGTGAAACTTCACAGACAAGAGGCAAATCTTTTGTAAAGGACTTAAAATTGAAGGTACATTTTCTGTGATGGACGACACTGCCTTTATTTATTTACCAAATGCATTTAGTCTGTACTTTATCTAGACATTATAGTGTTGGAGACTCAGTGTGGGTCAAAATAAGCTACCCCTTATCACCTTTTCAATATATATGTATATATATATATATATATATTTAAACCAATTAACAAAGAAACAATCCAGTGATCATGGATTCTACGACTATAGTAAGAACTCAATAAAATAGGACAGGCAGTAAAGAAGGGTACCAGCACATTGTATTCTAGAAATATAGATTCAGCTGGGTGTGGTGGCCATGCCTTTTATCCCATCACTCACGAAGCAGAGTTGGGTAAAACTCTGTGAGTTCCAGACCAATCAGCAGTACACAGTGAGAGCCCATCTTTAAAAAATAAAAACAAATAAATTGAAAAAATAGAGAAAATATTTTAATTTGTTAAGTGAAAGTTTCTGTTCTTTGGGTTCCCCCCAATATGGCTTAACAGTATGAACTTGTGTGTAGATGGATGTCCACATTCAGGTGTGGGCCATAGGTAAACCTCACATGTTGATCCTCAGGAGCCATTCATTTTGTTTTTGAGACCAGTAATCATTATGTAGCTAAGCTGCCCAGACACAGAGCCCTATGATTCCTGTCTGCCTCAATTTCTGTTGGTTCTTGGGATAAAATTATTGTTCTTATGCTCACTCTGCTGAGCAAAATCTCTACCTCCAATAACTACATTTGTTTAAAAATAAAATCACAAGGATTGCAGAAATAGCTCAGCTTTATTAGTACTTGCTACTCTTGAGAGGAAGTGGGTTTGCTATTTATCGTCAATGCCAGGTTACACACAACCACCTGTAACCTCATTTCCAGAAAATCTAATACCCTCAGGCAGCCATAGGCACATTCACACAAGCAGTGCACAGATATTCACACAGGCACTGTCTTCCTTTTAGTTTCTATTGCTGTGATTAAAACAAAAAATCATGATCAAAAGCAACTTGAGGTGGAAGCTCCATATTTCACCTTTAACTTGTAAGTCCATCACTTGGGGAAGCCAATAGTGGAACTGAGGGAGGTTACCAGGAGGCAGGCATCGAGGCAGAAGTACTGCAAGAACACTACTTCCTGATTTGCTTCCCTTCACTTGCTCAGCGTGCTTTCTTACAGTACCCAGGAGTAGAACCCTCCAAAGTAAGCTGGGTCCTCTCACACCAATCACCAATCAAGAACATGCATCCCAGGTTTGTTCACAAGCCACTCTGGTGAGGGTATTTTCTCAATTGAAATGCCTTTCTTCCAAATGACAGTAGTCTGTGTCCCAATGACATTAATTAGCTAGTAGAGCTAATACATGCACATAAACAAAAAGTAAACCTTAGGGAAAAAAAGAACACATTATGATAAGATTTCATCACCTGCTTCTAATTCTCTTTGTTTGTTAAATACTAAACTTACAGATAGATGTAAAGAAAAAGCAAGATCTCAAATTTTTTGAACTCCTTTACATAATAAATTATACATTTTCTTCCCCTGAGCCTTAGTTGCCATATACTATGGAAATCTCTACTATTTCACATGGCTGTTGCCATCCCTCCATATAACCTGTTAGGTATGTTTCCCTTCTTTCTTGCCAGTGTCTTTTCAGCAGACTCAAATATGTTAATATTTATAAAACTTCTAACTAATATTTATTTTGTTCTCACAAGTATTGAGAGTAATAGTTTATGAGCATCTACATGAACACATGACTCGGTCTTTGCTACAGATGCCTCAGCCTGCCCTTCATTCTTATCACATTAGTGACCCATATTCCTACTAGTACCATGATGTGGATGCCAAATTTCATTTCCCACTGTCCTGTGATTCTCTCTTCATGCCACCTTTATGCAATGTCACCCCTGTACCAGTGGTTTGAATAAGAGAGCAAGCTAAACAAGCCATGGGAACAAGATAGTAAGGAACATTTCTCTATAGCAGTGTTCTCAATCTTTCTAATGGTGCGACACCTTAAAATAATTCCTCATGCTGTACTGTCTTCCAGCCCTAAAATTATTTTGTTGCCAATCTATAACTATAATTTTGCTACTGTTATGAATCATAATGCAAATTTCTATGCTTTCCAGTAGTCTTATGTGAGTTCCATGATAGCGTCTTGACCCACAGTTTGAAAACCACTGCTGTATAGTGTCTGCTTCAGTTTCTGCCTCTAGGTTCCTACCTTGGGTACTTGTTCTGATTTCCCTTTATTATTGACTATACACTGTAAGATTTTTTTAAAAAAAAACCCTTCCCTCCCCAAGTTGCATTTGGTCATGGTGTTTATCACAGCAAGTCAGTTCTACTTTGTAGATATACATTATAAAAAGAGATTGGATATTTTCAAAGGCTTTCAGAAAAGACAGTAATAAAAAACCTTAATACTGAAGCCAGACATTATAGTTGCCATCTTTGGTTTTAGTTACATGTATTTCCTCAAGGAACCATTGTCTAGTCTGCGCCTAGTATAACATGCCAACAGTGCAGATTTGTAAACTAATTGCAGATTTGTAAACTAATCAGTGATTAAAAATGATCACTGCTGTTCTTGAGATTCACAGTATGGCGACACTTCTCTTACTGAAGAAATTAAGAGCATGTATGTGTCATCTGGCCACAAACTGAAAACTTCATCAGCAGAGAGGAGGCTTTCTCTAATAACTATTTGCATTGACATCAAAGGCCCTAAATTAGCTTCCTTCAAGATGCACTTTGGAAAATATTCCTTTTGCTCTCTAGTTAGCTAACTTTTTAAATAAAGTCACTTTTCTTTCCTCAACATATTGTCGCTAGACTTAATTGGACTGTCATTTGGTGAGCAAATGAACTTGAGCCCAGTAACAGCAGAAATAAACTGTGGATTAGGGTGTAGTATGAAGGAGAGCAGACTCTTTCTAACCATAATTATAAGCAAAGTTAATAAAAGTAACAGAAGTGTGAGATGTTATGTTACGTTGAATTTGTCTTGGCCTGTCTCACTGTATTTATTAATAGTTTGGAGAAATAAACACGCTGTTAATTTTAAACTCCAGTTATAAAATGCCATCTTTTAACATTAAAACTAAAAAATAAGCAAGTCTAAATTCAAAATACTTCAAAATTTATGTCAGGTTAACTTTTCTATTCTTATTAACAGTGGTGGAAATGGGAGTTATTCTTACTTTTAGTTACTTAATAATGCTAATGCTTTTTGGCAACTAAGGAGTATGCTGACAAATTTTTTTCCTTTCTAGGTATGACTAAATTAATATATATCTATTCTATAAGGCAAGGCAGAAAATGATAAGCATGACATACAGAAATATGACAGAAAATTTATTTTTCCCTAAAAAATTAGGTAGCACTTGAGTATCTTCAAATATAAAATCTTTGATGTAGTTTTTACACTTTTTAAAAAACGTTCTAAAATTATAATTTTATGTACCTAGATAGAGATTTATTTGACTAAAGATTGCTTAGTTTGGATATTATAAAATCTAAACCAATTAAGCAACCAGGAATTATTAAATCATGTACTTTGGTGGTATAAAGTCATTGAGAAGTTTTAGATTTTCCTGAGTCACAGTAGCCTTGAAATAACTTTCCAATTCTACCTTCCTTTCTTATTTTCTTCTCTAGTCTTCTATGTGACAGCTTTGTTTTCAAATGGGCTATCACATGATTTATCACATCTTCAAACACTTGCATCCAACTTTATTACCCAGAAAAGAGACCATCTTTTTCTTTTTATTCCTTGTAAAGAGCTCATCAGACAGTCCTCTGGTCAATCTGAGGTCAGGTGCCCACAACCTTGGGCAAAGTGATATGTAAATCAATAATGTTAATTCCAGCTCCATTTGAGCCAAATGGAGCTTAGGGGGAAATCCGTTCATCAAATGTACAAGATGAGAAGACAGGAAAGTTGAAGGGGAATAGTGATAACTGTCCATTGACAAATTCAATTACTCTTCCTCTTTGAGTTCACTATTAGCTTTTCATTAGGCAAGAGCCATTAATCCACAGTACGTCCGTGCTATCCTTTGTCTGTTTTTAACTCAAAGACACTGTAGACTCTTTATGCTCTTATGAAAATGATGGTTTTCACCCTCTCTTCTACTCTAGCTTTTTTTTTCAATTACAAATTGACTGTCTGCCCTTCTTTCAGGCTGTTGTCTATACCCTTATGCCTTCTTACTTTTCATTGAGACCATTTTAGAGCAAAGTAGAAAGTATGCCTTTTTTTGCATATGCATTATACTTCTCACAAACCCATAAAATAAAATAAAAAAAACCTCATACATTATCTTTCTGTCTCTAGTTTCACAGAAATGACTTGTTAGCTAAAGATTTCACATGTTGATTATGCTTGTCATTTTGATAACATTTGAGTGAAGCTAAAATTTGGTTAAAATGACAAATTAAAACTTGCACATACTTGTGAAATCTAAATGCTGAAGTGGAAGGTTTTGTCAGAAATCAAAGCAATTTGGTCAAATGACATATGATTAGAAATGCCAAGGATGTGTGATTAGACCTTCAGCTAATGGCCTTGCTGTAGGATAAAGGAAGGCTGTCTTGCTGTAATCTGCAAAAGTCTGCACTGTCAGTTCGTGAATAGCCTTTTATAACAGTGTAGAGTTGATTTTATGTTGAGAGAGTTGCAAAGTCTCTGTAAAGGGAGCATTAAAAGTAGATAGGTGAGGTGTGGACTGGTCTTGTGGGCAGGGGTTTCTCTTAAGCCCATTGCCCAAGCATCAGTAACAAGTAGAGCTCAGACAAGAGACACAAACTAAAAAGATGACATGAAAGTAGAAAGGAGCTTTGGGGGAAGAAGAGTCACAACAGGAAAAGATGTGGAGTGAGAGAGGAAGGGGAAGGGATGACTAAAATCCATATTAAAAAATAAGTCCCCCAACCCAGGTGTGTGAGTGTGTGTGTGTGTGTGTGTGTGTGTTTGCAAGGATTTATAAAATCCTGTGAACATTGAATATGACAGGAGATTTGACTAATCAATTGGATATATAAAGTTAGGAATGGGGGGCATTTATCCACTTCTAATTTTGGCTCTTTGACTCCATTTATTGCAGATCTATAAGGTCCTGTGCATGTTGACTCAGTCTTGATGAGCTCATATATCGATTTATATTTAGGAGTACTTGTTTCCTTGGTGTCTTCCTTCCTCTCTGGGACTTACATTCTTTTTTTTTTTTAGATTGCTACACATATATTTTCTTTGTGTTCAGCTTTCCCTATATATCCTTATTCAAGGTCTCTTCCCCCTCCCAACACATCTGGTCATTTTTCTTCTCTGCAACTGCCCATCCCCTCCCTGGGCAGGGAGCAGACAGTCCTATGGTCCCACTGACCCAATAATGCTTAGATCAGTCTCCAATTCTGGCCAAATCCAGTTCTTTCCCCCCTCCCTCAAGAGTGAGTCAGGTGTTCCTATAGTTGGACTGGGGTTTGAAGGGTCAGTCCAGGGTGTTTCTGATCCCAAGCTGTTCGGTGGTTGTGGTTTGCTGATTGGGCATGTTTGGCTTTTTTTCTTGTTTGTTTGTTTATAGACCACTAGTGAGTGAGTACATCCCCTGCTTATCTCTCTGAGTTTGTGAGACTTCGCTCAGGAGGATATTCTCCAAATCCATCCA
>PVIH01007975.1:0-95400 GCA_004025045.1 Sigmodon hispidus
GGTATTTTTCTCCTTCTTCTATTCCTATTATTCTCAAATTAGGTCTTTTCATGGTGTCCCAGATTTCCTGAACATTTTGAGTTATGGCTTTTTTAGTTTTACTATTTTCTTTGACTGATATATCTATTTGAGCTACTGAGTCTTCCACTTCAGAGATTCTATCTTCCATCTCTTGAACTCTGTTTGTTATGCTTGTATCGGTGGTTCCAGCTTTTTTCTTCAGGTTTTCTATTTCCATCTTTACCTCATTTTGTGCCTTCTTTATTGCTTCTATTTCAGCTTTTATTTCAGCTTTTAGTTTCTGGCATGCTTCTTTCATAGATTTGTTCATCTCTTCCAATTTTTTTGTTTGTATTTTCTTCTATTTCTTTAAGGCTTTTTTTCATATCTTCTTTTATAGCTTCGATGATCATCAAAAAGGAATTTTTGGTGTTGCTTCCTTCTGTTTCCTCTTCATTGCTCAGTTCAGGTCTTGTATTTGTAAGATTGCCACTCTCTTCTGGAGTTACCATGTTGTTCTTTGTATTATGATGTAATTTTTTTGCACTCACATTTGCCCATGGCTTCAGTGGTTCAGGATTAGATGGCTCCTGGTCAGTTGTGGCACTCGGGTTTGTGTGCCTCCTGTCACCCTTCTGGGTGGGGTCTGAATCTACCCTTCAGGGACCCCTGTAGTTGTTTGTTCGCTCAATTCGAGGTGGGGGTGGGTAGTCATGCAAATTCCCTCAGCAGGAGCTGTGGGTATGGTGACAGGCAGAGTTTTTCTGCCCCTGCTACAGATGCTCTGGGGCTCTGCAGACAGCACCTGTTCCTGGAAGCAGAACAGAAACTGATGGGAGCTCAACTCTCCCTCCCTGGCTGGGATATAGGCGCTTGGGCCTGGTGACCCCTCCTCACCTCTGGGCAGGGTCTGAGTCTGTCTTTCAGAGACCCCCTATAGTTGTTGGTTCGCTCAGTTCGAGGTGGTGGTGGGTAGCCGTGCAAATTCCCTCAGCAGGAGCTGTGGGTATGGTGACAGGCAGAGTTTATCTGCCCCGGTCCAGAGTGTGCTGGGACTCTGCAGACAGCACTTGGTCTGGGAAGAGTACTCAAGTTTCAATGTTAGTAGATTCTGCATTTATATGCAAATGCTGTTTGAATAAACATACCAAAAAGAAATAAACAAAATTGTTCTGAATGTGCATGTTTTTTTTTCTTTTTTCTATTGTCTAAATAAAACAGTATTGCAATTCTTTATATTAGAATTATAAATGGGCTATATTTTATTTAGTGCTGTCAGAAGGATATTTGTGGTTAAAAACCAACATTGTCACATTTTATAGAAGGCACATAAGAATCAGAGGAATTTGATGTCTCCTGAAGCTAATCTCCTGCAGTTATCAAACAACAAGAATAGATCCAGTAACATTATAAGTGAGCCCAGCATGACCCTTATCTTGCTGAGCTGTCTGAAATTTAAAGTGTATGGACTATGCATTAATTCTTTTTATTTTCTTACCTTTTTCGTGTTTGTATAACTGAGCTGATAATTTCCACATCTCACATGGAGTGAAGAGTTAGTGATTAGTCCAAATGGTGAACAGATTGCAATACAAAAAAAGTAAATGTGATTGGAAAAATCTAAACAGTGTGTGTATTGTTCATGATTAGCTTTGTTCCAGCTCTGCTATTGCATGCTGCTGCAATCGATGTAATTGCATCTTATGACTATGTTACAACATGTGTTTTGCCCAGATGAAGAGTAATCACAACAAGTAATTTGAACTTGTCATTTGGTAGCATTACTATAAATGGCAGGAGAATATTTTGTTAAATCTTTATGACTGGGATATGCAGTTTTGTAATCATTCCAGAAAGCAACTGGGGGTGGCACATGCCTGACAAGAGGCTTTATATTAAGCTGTTTCCATGGAGTTTTAAAAAAATTCTACAGTAAACTTTTGACAGTTTGGTAAGTTATTTTCTTGGGAGGATTATGTTTTAAAAACATAGTCAGCAGCAGTCATATCACATGATTGTATGCACACAGTGACATATAAACATATTATGTGTAAAATAAGAGGCACAGTGCATAATTGTACCTCTTATTTTAAAAAGTAACTCTTTTTTCTATTTTTTTCTATTATTTATCATCATCTATTACTACATAAAAGACACGTTTGTATTAAAATTTCTTGAAAAGGATACAGCATTGAGAATATCTTTTTTTGTTTGTTTTTCAAAAAAATATTTAATTAAGTTGATAACTGATGGAGAGACATAAAAGTTGCTGACAATTTGTCTATTCTGTACCTCTCTGGTTTTCTTCTTCTTCTTCTTCTTCTTCTTCTTATTATTATTATTATTATTATTATTATTAACAAAGAAGTCACACTTTCTATCCTTGTATATCTTTATTCAAGGAGAATATCTTAAAGGGAGAAACTTGATAAACACAGCTTCAAATTTAACAATAGTTGCCGTTAGTTTGTTCCTGTGTAGGCATATTAAATAACGAAAGGAACTGTTCTCTGTGTCTCTTTCCCTCCTTAAAGAGCTTTTTATTCTTCAAACATAGTGCTCTTCCTAACCTTCCCATCTTTGCCTCGGTTTCCTACTTGGAACACAGTTACCCATCTCCCTCCTGCACTTGCTTAATATCTCAGCTTTTATCAAGCATCCCTTTCAGTGTGGCATAAATGTCTCAGCAATACCCATAGTTCACTGTATGAAGGCATTTGAGCTTATGTTAGATTCCACTGTAAGGACTAGTTACCCTAACAATCCTGCATATGCATATGTTCTCCACAGTAACAAGGGCATTGTCTCACTCATTCCTCTATAATCCCAGTAACTGACACTTTACATACAACATGGTACTCAACTTCACCACCTCATCTCCACCTTAAACCCTGGCCCAACTTGTCTTGTCTTCTTATTGGTCAGCAAAATCAGAATTTTTTCTTAGGTGGAGTTTTGAAGGATATAAATATAGCCTGAGAGCTATTGTGAATTATTTAGCTATTTACAAATCCTATAATCTACCTTTTATAGCTAAAAATAACTTGTCAATTAAAATGTGAGACTGGACTCATATACTGGATGAATAAACATGGATTGAGTGGTAAATGTTCATGGAAGCCCTCCTGGAAGAGCATTCCTCCTGTTACTACAGTGACATAGTGAAAATTTTCAGACTGACTATGAAAACAGAGAGAGAAATAGAGCAGTTGCAACCACCTGAGGTCTGAATTTAGAAGAAAAATGAATCAGCCACAGATGTAGAACATCTTGGCTTATAGAGTTCATAAAATTGTGTTACATATAGCATTACATAAAATTCACTGCAACTGTCCTTCTGAAGAAGCCTGGCTCATTCTACAGTGTAAGTAACTATCTTTTCCTTGAGTTATCTGTGCTAATGTTTTTGCTTGAAGCTGTACTGAACTGTTTTCTCTTAGTAAGCTTCAATTTTGTTTCAAATACTATTTTTGAGCATTTTAAATATACAACCCAAACATAGGGTAGATACTTGTTGATGAATAATGATATTGCTCACTTGGTAGAAAACTTATCTAATATGCATGAAGTCCTAGGTTCCAGGATCTGATAATTGGAAATAGCTGTACCCATCTGTAATCCCCAGACATGAAAAAGGATGGGGAAGAATTATCAAAAGTTCAAAGTCATGAGCTGGCTAAATGACTCAGATGATTGGAGGCTTTTTCACACAGGCCTGGTGACCAGTGTTGATGCCAGTATCCTACAAGATGGCACGAGAAACCAATTCCTAACAACTGTCTTTTGATCTATATATTTCTCTTCTAGTTATACAGGGACACACTCAAATACAGCATACCACACACACATTTTTTTTTTAAAGAATGCCAGGCAAAGCTATCCATGGCATTTTGAAACCTGAACTATAAGCAGAACTGTCTTTGTTGATGATGTAAAAGCAGGAGGAAAGCTATGAGAAACTTGGAAGAAAAAATAAATTCACTTCTCAAATATTACACTAAAGATAAGTATGTTAGAATTTAAATCTCAGTTTGTATATCTTAGTAAATATGAGTATTTATATATTAGAATTTTTGGTTTTTACTGTGTGTTAGAGTTTCATATATGAGTATTATGTTTACACTTCCACTCTTCCCCATTTAATCTCCTCCTCATTTTCTCCATTCCCTTTGAAATTCATAATCTTTTCTTTTTAAATTATTATTGTTATGTAGTTAGATAGACACACCGACAGACTGACAGACCAACAGACCAACAGACAGACAGACAGACAGACAGGTAGATAGATAGATAGATAGATAGATAGATAGATAGATAGATAGATATCTTGACTGAATGGCAAGTCAACTGATGTCATCATTATACATATCTTATTTAGGCAAACATATTATTGTTATTTCATGGGAGCAGATTTCCTATTATTTCTAGAAGACACTATTACACAGCAGGTGTCTTGATCCTCTGGCTCTTATAACCTTTCTGCCTCCTCTTCTGTGTGTGTGTGTGTGTGTGTGTGTGTGTGTGTGTGTTTCTTTTCTTTTCTTTTTTTTTTTTTTTGAACCTAAGTTGTAGGGGTTTCATTGCAGATGTATCAGTTACAGCTGGACCACAGTTTATTTGCAAGTGACTCATCTTCCTTAACATTCTTCTGTCTTGTCTAAATGCCATTGTCATATGTGTGACATATATATCACAAATAATGTTGATTTCAGTTGTGAATACTTCCATGAGGAACTAGAATCAAACCTGTTATTGCCTAATGCCATCTAATGGAAAAGTACAACATATGGCTGTTGATTCTGTTGTCTAGTAATAGTGTTGTAGGCATTCATCTTCTCTTAAGAACACTCAATTTAAAATGGATTGATTAAAAATATAATTTTACATATATATAAATTTAAGTAAAGGACTGTATTATAGTGGTTTTAGCCAACATTTATTACCACAAGAAAAACAATCTACAGTATAGCATGTGAGTGTATCATGCACACTCAAACATATCAATGAATATTTTTATACGTCTTTTACACTCACTTCAATTATAAAAATTCTCTCATGATGATTATTTGATCCCACTGTGAATTTATTGTTTGACATGAGTAGGTCATTCAGCCTATCCATACTATAAAGTTCCATATATATTAAGAGTTGTTTTTATGAATAATCTGGAAGGCATTTTATGTTCTGTAGCTCTCCTAATGATCACTTTTAGTTAGGAATTTGAGCAATTAGGAATCACTGTATTTGCCAGAGAAAGTTTCCAAAACACAGATGAAACTTTTTGAGACCAAAACAAATAACACAACTTTTGTCTTTGCTAATGAAGAATATTCTTTAATTTTCAGAAATGGTCAATATTACTATTTTTTTGGTTATGAATCTAGTAGTAGGAATTGACCAAGGACATTTATTATAAAACATGATCTCCTTCCCTAATGGTGAGGCTGACTCATACTGACTATGGGTTGGACTCTGAGAGAAAACTGTAAAACCTGGCGTTTTTAAATTTTTTCAAACTATCAAACATTAGGAGCACATATGAGGTAACCATCTTTGTTTCTTAAAGCAAGATCCCTATTGTTTGGTGGAGGAAAATCCTCAAGTTTTATACTTAATTATTATTAGGAATGTATTGGTCTGAGTTCAAGCAAATGATGATTCATCACATTCTATTTGACTCTTTTTCAGTCTCACCTTCTAAAGTGTAGTGATGATGTATAGTGTACTATGAGTTGTGTCTTTTACCCACATTCAAAAAAAATATTTTCTTCTTTCTCAGTACCAAAGAGCTAAACATGTGACCTTACTTAAAATAGAATTTTTATAGATTTAATCAAGTTATGATGAAATAATAAGAGATTAAATGGGGCCCACATACAATAGTTGGATTCCTTATAACCATTAGAACACATAAGGAAACACAGAAGACAAGATTATGCTATGACAGTGGCAGCTGGTAGAGAATAAGCTCCAGAATGCCAAGGGCTGCCAGCAACCACTCTACACGAGTAAAAATTAATGAAAGAGTGATTGGTTTTGTTTCTGAAACCCTTTTAAGAGGGAATATCCCTGACAAATTTTTTATGTGAATTATGTCCTCCAGAACTCTGAACAAATTCATTCATATAGCATTAAGGTACCTAGCTTGTGGTAAATTGTAGCAATCCCAGAATATTAATACAGATGTTGGATCTATAACAAGAGTTGTGTTATAGTAAGTACTTAAGAAGACTTGGCTGGATTATCTAATGAGCTTTGAGCCTGATAAAATAAAAGGCCAAAATTGCCATAAATATTTTGCTGGTGAATAACAGAGCTACTGAATTCAGTTGAATCAGATGAGGTCTGAAAAAGAAAGCAAGACATAAATCTTTCATTTTAGAAAATATATGTATTGCTATGGACAAAGCAATTGTAGAGCCATGAGCTATAATGATATTTTTAGTGAAGTCATGAAGAACATATGATTACCAGGGTAAAGACAACCATAACTATAAAGTATCAGAGAGCTTTACTTTGACATTAAGTGTGAAATGGAAAGTAGATTTTGTAGTGAAGAACTTTGGTATTCACCTGAGACTATTAATAGACTAGAGAAGATGTCACATTGTGTTTTTTGTGAAGGCAAATACAAATAAATAAAATAGGAACAAAAGGTGAGTTAGGAGAGAAACTGCTGATCAAAAACTAAGTGGCACTTGATAACTTGGAACACACTCAGATAATTCAGAGAGTACAAATGGTCATAATTAATGAAATATCTATAAAGAAGTGAGGTATGCAACTCATGGATTTAAACAGCCATCTCCACCAAAGCAGAAGTAGCAGAAGTAGATAAAGAATTGTCTTAGGTCTTATAGAGCTATAGAGAAGTCTTATGCACTATCATAGTTCCTGTTCAATTTTTGTGAAGTGACACCATGACCAAGGTAACTTTTATAAAATAAATCATTTAATTGGCTTCTTGCTTACAGTTTCAAAGGCATAGTTGAGTATCTTTACAATAAAAGACAGAGAGCATGGTAACATACATGGTACTAGAAGAGTACATGAGAGCTACTGGTCCACATGGAGAGAGAATGGGGAGGGATGAGAGAGCATGTCTTCAAAGCCTATGCCGTGGGAAATACTTCATCCAAAAAGGCCTAAACTCCTAATTCTTCTAAACCTTTCAAACAGCTACAGTCCTTGGTGATCAAGTACTCATATACATGCGTCTAAGGGGGTTATTCTTATGCAAAACACCACATATATGATGACAAATATTAAGAAACAGGCTTTTGAAGAATATCCATTAGCAGAGAAATGAAGCTGTAGACTTTGGGTTTCCAAAGGAAGACCACTGGACTTCCAAAATACTACAAGAAGAAAATTAATAGACATGGTTAACTTTACCTAGGGGATTGAGAGGACAGAAACAGATTAATTCCTTTGCTTGGTGGAACTTGGTCTACCAAATCTTAATTTTTTTCATCTCTTCCCTTTGGGAATAGAAATATCAATATAGCACTGTATTTAGAAAAAGAAGAAATTGGAAATATGAAAGTGACAATCTTTGCTTAGAATAATCAGTATTTTCCCATTACTCTGAGGATTAGTTCATATTTCTTAGTGTGGTGGCTCATCTTGGCTGTCAGTTTGACACACTGGGAAGAGAAAAACTCAGTTGAGAAATTGTCTACATCCTATTGGACTGTGGCCATATCTGTGAGGCAATTTTTTAATTGCAATAGAGCTATGAGTACTCAAACCATCCTGGACTGAGCTATCCCCCAAACAGGGGACCTGCATTGTATAAGGAAGAAGAAGCTTCTCCCTCTGTTTTTTGTTTGTTTGTTTGTTTTTTTTTTTTTTTTTTTTTTTTTTTTTTTTTTTTTTTTTTTTTTTTTTTTTTTTTTTTTTTTCTGATACTACTTAAGGTCCTGACTTTTCTCATTGGTGGTAGACTGTGATTGGGACTATAAACCAAGTAAATCCTTTCTTCACTCTGGTTACTTTTGATCAGTGTTTTAATACAGCAACAGAGGATCAAACTCTTATAGAAGAAAATGTGCTGTTTCCTAAAATCTCATAAATCTAGTCATAGAGATAAACTTGGTCCTAGAGTAGATAATAATCAAAGACTTACTGGTACATTGTTAGGAGAATTTATATGATGAAACTTGGTATTTTGTTTGTTTTTACCTTTAGATAAAATTGCAGTTAAAGTTACATATGCACATACATGCATACTTAATATTTGGGAATGTTTAGATATAGTTACATCTTGACTGAGAGATGGCCAAAAAGATATAATTGATTTGTCACCTGTACCTACAAATAGAATCCATTCAAAATTAGATCAATCAAGTTAGAATTGGATAGTAATGACCTAGCATAGTCAAAGAAATTTAGTTTAAATGACATGTCTATATAAAAAGAACATGTTATGTCACAGAAACAAGGGAAAAGATCACAGTGTGACTGAGACATAGCAGACTTCAACTAAATAATAATAATAATAATAAAGATTTTTATGGCCTAAATATATTAAGTATATAAAATTTCTATAAAAGCCCCTAAAGAAGTAGAATGATTAAAGATAATACTTTCGATGGGACTCAAAACTCAAGAGTTGCTTTTTGGATTTTAGCATTCCAGGAGACTTGGATCATCCCAAACAGAGATGTATATATAATAGTAACTGCTCAAACCATCCAGGGAAGCTCCAGGAAAACAAATCAGTTATGTTAAGAACTCAGTGGGGATTCAAACAAATAGGTTTGAAGTGGTTAGTTAAAGCTAGAGTAGCTTATAGATAGATGAAAGTCAGAGGACACAGGGGCACTGTCAGGGACAGGGTTAGACAGGAGTCAAACCTTACAATGTTGACATCCCCAAAGCATCTACTCATTCAAAGTGAACCACAAATAAACTGATAGGATTAAATAAATATGGTAGAAAATGCAGCCAGAGTAGCAAGCAAAGCTAATTTTTCAGGACCTAATTACCTGCTGAGTTTTGAATTTATTCTTGTTAGTGACACATCATTAAATGGTTTAAGAGTGGAATCTTGAAATATCACATGGTAATTTATAGTTAATTCCAAGCATAAGTAGTTCCTAATAGTCTTAACAATGCATAATGAATGTTATAGTCCCCAAACTCATACATTGAAATCTTAAATCCTAAGGTGGTGACACCATGCAAATGTGCTATGATTCATTTTTGGGGATGGATTCCTCATGGTGACATTGGTGTCTTCATAAGAATGAACAGGATATATATATATTAAAGAATCATGTTACAGAAAATCTGTGAAAAAAAGAAGTGATTCCTCCCTGGCATTGCACCTGCTGCCTCAGTCATAGTGTAACTTGCATTCTCCAAACTTTGAGAAATAATATGTTATTTAAGTTGTTAGTATATGGGCAATTTGTTACAGAAATCCAAAATTAATAAAACAATATTTTTTTTGCACAGTGTGAATATACCAAGGTGGGATCATCTATCCCACATCTCCACCATCTATTTTAATTCACATGTGTATGTGTGTATGTATATATATATATATATATATATATGTGTGTGTGTGTGTGTGTGTGTGTGTGTATGTGTGTTGGTGCATGTGTGTGTGTCTTTATGCAATGTACATGTGAAGGTCAGAAGTCAACTTTAAATACTGTAATTTGGGTCCTGTACATGCTGATTTTTGGAACAGGATCTCTCACTGGGACCTGGAGCTTGCTGAGTATGCTAGGTCAGGCTACCCAGTTAGTCCCAGAAATTCATCTACTTCCATTGCCCCAACACTGATATTACAAGTGTGCCCCAGTATGTTGTGCTTTTTAAATGGGTGTAAGGGATTAAACTTGGAACCTATGCATACCTGGTAACCAAAGTAACAAATTTACTATCTTGTATGTCCTCCTTTATTTTCAAGGGAATGTAGAAATATAGAGCTAACTACTAATGCCAACAACAGTACCTAGTAAAAGTGTACCTACATCTTTTAATATTTTTCTCTGTATGTCGTCTTACAGCTTCTTAGTAATGAATTTTTCTTAATGTCAAGAAAGTGAATAAATTAAGATGGTGACCAAAGTGACCAGTAAAAAGAGAGCCTAGCTGTAATGCAGGGTGGAAAGGAAAAGGCCCTGCTGTGTGACTGGGGAGACAAAGAAGAAGCACATTTCTAAGGCAAAATTCACAGGTTTAGAAAGAAATCATTAAGAAAGAGGATAGAATGGACATATAAACACAACACAGGAGTTTGTTTCAATTTTTTTATTACTTTATATTTGAAGAAGTGAGAGATCAAAATGGATAAAGACAGAGAGCAAGAGAGGGAGGTGCATGCCAAGGCAGGCATGTGGAGGTCAGAAGAAAACCCATGAGAGTTGATTCTCTTTCCACCATGCAGATCCCAGAGACTGAATTTGGCTCTCAAGGCTGGGAGGCAGGCACCTTTAATGAAACATCTTGCTCGCCACCAACAAGACATTTTATCCGAAGCAGTAAGAGTTAACATTCTACTTAGAAGACAGGTTACAGAAAACATAGCTTTGAACAAGGAGTCAAGAGGTGGAGATAATAAGCCTATCTCTAGAGATGCAAAATATGAGACACTGTGCCTCCCTCTGGACTCTGGGCAATTAGACAGCCCAGACTGATGAACTCCAAAGGCTATCCAAAGGGGACATAGTCTTAAGACAGATATTGATAAAAGGAATCAGAAGGTACTAATGGAGGAGCTTTAAAAAAAATGGTGCTGAGTATAACCATGTTCCTGGTAACAAAATACCAGCATCTTGGTGTTGGTAGAGTTATATAAATTGTTGTACCAGGAGAGTGATACTCTCTCAGAAGATGGGTATAATTCACAAATTATACTTAATGTGTTGTAGGATTATTAAGTGTTCAAATAGAACTAAAAATGAGGCAAATTCCACACCTCATAATAAGGAGCTGACAAGTAAAGAAGAAAGTCTGCTTGGAAAAAAAAATACCTCCCTGCCACTTGTCATCATGTCTTCCCAGATGAGGTGCATAAATAAACATGTCACTCACACTGTTTGCACTTCTACAAGGCTGTCAGAGCAATGGAGCAGGAGCACAAAATCAAAGGTCTGGATTAGAGATCAAACACATACTAGTAACATAAACTAGTCTTCTTGGTGGCACTGCTAAGCATCTGCTAAGTATAGGCACCTGGAAGGGCTCGCTGGCGTCTTTAAAATTATGCAGTAAAGATGTCCCGTGCCAATCAGTGCAGACATTACAGTGCTAATTAAAGCTTCATCTCTATCATAACATTTTCTTAAGGTGTGTATTGTGGGGATAGCTTGCTGAGCTTTGATACAAGGTGGAGGGCCTTGGTTCTGCCTCAATTTGTTATCTCAGACTTTGCTGATTTGTCATGTAAGTTCTTATCCTCTTTGAGGAGTGTATGACAAGAAGCTGGGGGTTGGGAGAAGGAAAGGGAAGGGGAACTGTGGTTGGTATGTAAAAAATATAGACTTTTAAATATAAAAGTAAAAAATGTGTATGTTAAGTGTACATATAAGCATTGCAGACTACCTTGGCTTTTAATGTTGCTGTAAGGCCTGACAAGCCAGGAGAGTGGAAAGACACCATGATGCAATCCAATGTTCATTTTATATTGCTTTGTTCATGCTCTTTATGTTGTTACCTACTTCCTAGAGGCTATAATAGGAATACTAACGATAAAATAAAAATTTATAATTATTCTCATTTTATAGGACAATTAAAATAGTAGAATGAAAAATTCATGGGAGTAAAGAGAACAGAATATTTTTAAATATTATATAAAAGCTGAAAGATGGAAGTTGGGCAGGGGTTGATTTAGTTGGGATGAGAAATATAATTCGAATTCCTCAGTGGAAAAAGTAGTTAACCTGCTTATGTTAGGAAGCTCAACTCACTCATGAATTCAAACCGTGAGACGCTTATGGAAGTAGGACTGAGTAGGGAGGGTTTGTATGTTGTAATAATTTTTGAAAGTGGACATGCCCTTATAGTTCCTTCTCTAGTCTCTGCATAAATACTCTTGTATCTGTCTTCCTGCTCATCAAGTCAGAAATGTAAAAGATGATTTTTTTATAAACAGAATGTGTCTATACTTAGAGACATCATACACAATTGATGTTGATACTATGCCAAAACTCATTCCAGTGAAATGTTTCCTAAGAAAATGGAGTTAAACCAGATACTTTTCAGATACATGGTACAGAATCTAGAGAGACAACTTATTCTTTCTCTCAGGATCTTAGAGGTTTTCATTTTATTTTATTTTACCTCAAATAAAATATAATAGGTCAGGAGAATTTTCAGAAGAAGTTGATGTTAAACATTCTTCCTTCAAAATTTAAGCAGATTATCTTGTTTCCTCTGGTGAAGAATTATCCCATTCAAACAGCATTTACAATCATCTTATTGCCCTCTCCATTACTGAAGGCCAGACCCTAAAATCTCAAAACATGGGAATATTTTATCATATAAATAAAATTATCCAACAAACCAAAAAGTGACACCCAGAAACAAATCAAAGAATAGAAAAATGCAGCAAAATAAAGTATAGGAGAAAAATATAGCAACAAGTATAAGAAAATCTATCCCTAGTATTTCCTACAGCTGTGACACTGATTTTATAACCCTATTTCAGCAAGCACAATCATTTAAAAAGTAAAATTTATTCTGTTGTTGTGGTGTATTGGGCAGGCAGAAGCAGAGGGATCTCTGTGAGTTTGGGGCCAGCCTAGTATACAGAACAAGTTCCAGAATAGCCATGAATACACAGAGAAACCCTGTCATGAAAAATTTAAAAAAATTGTGTTGTAATTTTTTACAAGAAGCTACTATGTTGGTTAGCATGCATTATACAACATTCTAGTTAGAGAGCAGAGAGACCTGTAGTAAATACTGAAGGACATAAAGTAAATCCACAGAAATAGAAGACTTAGTACATGAGAAAAGTCTAAAGATAAGGAAATACTACATTAAGTAGACACAATTATAAAGAAATAAAAGCAAAGACCAATTTCATCTAACAGTCACAAACCAAATTAAAACCCAGTCCAGAAAAGAAATCATAAAGAACAAATTATCTAATATATAAAAATGTATTATCTCAGAGCTAAAAGCTGATTCATGGAATTGAATAATGTGCGTTTTCAGATCAAATGCATCTGTTCACAGACCAACATATGTATGAAATTAATCAGTATAAAGATGCAGAACTGAAACACTTCACAAAGACAAGAAAGGAAACTCTATAATATTCAAGAGAAATTAAAAAGCAAATGACATTTGTAGGATATGAAACATATGTGAGTTTTTTTGAAAGTTTCTCAATAGCAGCATTGTACATAAAAGAATGAGCAGCACTTTTAAAATTCTGAAATTGTTACTATATTAGATTGTATTTATTGTCAAGCTTATTTAGTAATGTCTGTAAATAGGGATTATTATATGTTTTATACATAATAAGTTTCAAACATTCTCTGAATTCTTTTCTGGAAAATGCTGAGAAGGGATTCTAAAATAAAATACAAGTAGAGAGAGATAAGATAGTAGAATTGTGCAACCTGATTGAAAGGAAATGAAAGGGGGATCAAGAAACTGAAAATAATTACCTAAAGGTAAAAAAGTAAAGAGAAGTTAGAGAATGGCGGCTGAGAGAAAGAGAGAGACAGAGACAGACAGACAGACAGACAGACAGACAGACAGAGAAGAAAGAGCAAGCAGCAGATCAGTAGTCCTTCCTGGAGGATACCCAATAGAATACTGGCATATTTGAATATATCAAAAATAAAGAAGGTAAATAGAGATGGGGAAGTTCCATTTTGAAATACAAAGACATACACACAAGGCTAAAGAGCCAGTTAATACCTAGCATGGGTAGGATTGTGATTGATAAGAAAGAAAAAAATATGATTGTAATGAGTGGCTAGATAGAAATTCAATTCAGATAACCATGCTTTGGCACTAAGTAGAGCAGTAAGACTACTTAGAATAAAATGTGGTAAAGAAGATGGCCACTGTGAATACATCTTGTTGAGGAACTGAAATATGTATATGGTCTCTATCCTCTTTCTTTAGAGCTGGAATGAAAATAAAACCAGAAGTTAACAACCAATATTAGCAATAAAGTTAGAGATAAGAAAGGGGTTGTGTACCAAGCTTAACAAGAAATAACCTGACTTGTGAGGAAGGAAAATAGAAAGTGTGTCTTATCTTGGAATGGGAAGCTTTGTAGAATGGTTTTGAGGAATAGACATGTACTATTCTGCTGAAAAATAAGTGTAAATGTATTTTAGCATATTGCATGGTACATATCAATATTCAACAAATGTTGCCTGAACTTGAACTAGGAATTGGACTGACTTTGTGTTCACTCTAATTAAGCTTCCTGTCCAGTCCAGGTACTCTCAAATGTATATAGAAGGGTTAATGAGCATTATTATATTTGTACTAACTTCTCCTGTAGTCATGAGATGCACCCAGGTTTTTGAAGCCCTTGCAAGTCTAACCACGCTTATTCCTCCTTTAATTGCATTTCCATTTCTCGTGGTAAAGCTACCATAATATTTTCTGAGTTATATCAGTGATGTTTGTGGTTTCAGATACTCAAGTGCCTTACATTGTTGCATTTATACATTAACTTTATGTAACATTTAACGCATCTGAAAAAAAATTCTCAATGGCATTTAAATAACCTGAGTCATAAAATGTATATGTACATATAATTTTCTATATGTGTACATATACAGATATGTATATATAAACAATTATGACACAGAGATTTTTTTAACATTGGAAAGAGAGCACAGAGGCAATAGAACAACTGTGCCTAAATTGGATCTGCCTGGAGTGGATGCTGAACTAAGCCATCTTGGGACCTTGGGACTTCCTGCTCTTGCTGGGAAGGAGGTAAAGTGATGGGGAGAAGAGACAGTGACTGGAAGGGGCAGGAGGAGGAAGGGAGTTTGAACAAGGGGATACATGGATAAAAAATATGACTTTATAAGAAAAAAATTAAAAAAGCAAACTAACAAATGTGTAAGTAGAAGCATACAAGGGAAATGAAGTCTTGTCAGGTGGGATAAAGAAGGAATATCCTTTGAGTTTTATTTCAATTCTGTTTGGCTTAATTCACAAACACACACTTACACAAATATACATATTATATATGAAATAAAATTGTTAACAATGCAGACTGGAGTCTGTAGAAAATTTCATGATTCTAATGAGGCTCCCATTTGCCTGTGCCCACCATCAACTGAAGTTGAGTAGCAGATTCTCAGTTAAATAAAAATACATATCCCACAGCAGGATGCAAACTTAAACTCCCTTTCATCTGCTCCAGAGCCCTGCTTCAAACTACAGTATGGCTTATCTGATCCAGGATATCTTTGCAATGCTAACATTCTCTTTAAAAGAACGAAGCCATTTGTACCCTGTGACACTCATTATTGGCTCAGTTTCCACAGCTATTTGTAATTTACAGCAAATATCAAGTTGACTGTTGAATATAGGTGGAACTTACAGAAGAAACAGTGTCCAGAGATACAAATGTGAAAACCACTGTCACTGCCACAGTTGCCTCCTGAAAAGTCAATAAGATTCTGTGAAAGCCCTGGTCCATAAGTAGGGATCAAGAACTGGATTGAATGTGCAGGGCAGGCAGTGTCCTTCTGTGCAGTTCTATCAAAGGCTTGACAAATAGACAAGCAAGGACACAAACATCTTCAGGATGTCTTTTGTACTCCATCTAAGGGCATAACATGACATTCTGTGTTTCCAGCTTAGATTTAGAGAGGAGCTACCTCCCAGGCATTACCTCTTCATCTGTGTGGGTAACAAGTCAATGAACAATTATGATGCAGTTTCTTAAAAAATAAATGAGAAGATAGTCCAAAGACAGTAGAACACCTGTGTCTCTGCAAGAATTAAAAGGAAAGAAAGAAAAACATTTAAAAGATGAAAAATGAAGAATACTGGAGCAAAAATGTCTTATGAAGTGGAATAAATGAAAAATAAAAAGGAACACATCTTAAGGTTTAATTCACTTTTATGAATGAATCATTGATTTCCTTATTAATTCTCTCAATAATTCATTAAATCTTTTTTACAGCATATACAACTGATTTGCAAATGTCCTATTCTAAAAAGACCTACGCATGTGACCTAAACAGAAGTACAGGATAAAAGCCAAAAGATGATAGATAGAATAGTAGAGATTAGAAAGTATAAAAATTGTTGGATTATTTGAGAAAGTCACCAATAAGAAGCAATTGCAGGAAAGTAAGGCTTTTCTGGGAGTATTTTATGTCATCACTAAGCTAAAAGTCTGTGTATTTATAATGAGATAAGGAAAAAGAGACATAGACAAAACTTCGCTCATCAAAGGAATGGAACAGAGAAAATCACTTTGAGCACACCAAGAAACAAAGGATCAAAAGAGAGTTTAATTCTTTATTAGTGAAGAATTTTTTAATGTATTATCCTTTAGCCTTATTGATAATGACTATGGGTAGTCGGTTTTGTGTGTTTCATGAGTTTTAAATTCATCGGCAAACTGTAAAAGAATTATACTAGTGCAGAGCAATATTTTCTAGATTTTGTCTAGCAATTGTGTACCTTAAATGAGTCTCAAGTATAAATCATTTCATTTAAAACATTGAATGACATTTAAAAGTTCCTCTATACTGTAATAGAAATATTTAAAACTTGTTATTTTATCAAACAACTAATAAATTTTATACTAAGAATGCCGTATTAGTTACTTTTTCATTTCCTGTGAATAAATACCTTACAAATGGAACTTATGGAAGGAGGTGTTTTGAGGGGGTTTCTGGTCTGAGACTTCACACTATCTTTTTGGGTTGGGTTGGGACTTGATATAGCCAATCAAATGTAAAGAATAAAGAAGCATAGACATACCAATGATGTTTGAGTTTCTTTAACATTTATTGAGCATAGAACTCCATTGCAATGAATTAACGAAGCAGTAAATATTGGGCAGGATAATCGCCTGGTTGAGATGGTACATGGATAAATATGAAGTATCTGATATAAGTGATACAGTTTATAGAACTGTCATTCTTTGAATTCACCAGACACAGAGTTTTGTCTATAAAATCATCTACACTAATGTATATCTTGTTTATTCAACAGAGTTTCACTATGTATTAAAGGCCAGCTTGGAATTTACTCTGGCTAGGAACTCATTCTCTATATAGCCCATTCTTCTCTCTCCTTCTGCCTGACTCCAAATCCCAAATAGTATGTCTACCACTACTATTACCTTCATCTGCCATTTCTTATGTACTCATCTACACATATTTTTTTTCTAATTTTTGTTACCTACTTATATAGATTAAAATACTTCAAAATAAAATCCCATATTTTTTTCAGCCAGGTACTTTGACTCTAAAGAGATTTTTCTCCCTCCTTTATGGTTGCTTTGGAGAGACTTCTAGATAGAAAACATAGGTCACTGACTTTCAATCATGATCCTGAAGGAGAATAGAGAACAGGAAAATAATACTTTGACTTATTTTTATCAAAATTAGTATTTGCAATGCTGAGCAGCATGGTTACTGTGTAAAATGCACGGCTCTCTCAGGAGGAGACTGAGAAAGGACAGAGATGATTATACATTATAAGGACTATATGAGATTATTATCTTGCTTGGGTCCTGGAACAGTTTTATGAGGTAGGTATTACTATAATATACACATTTTATGTGTGAGGAAATGGGAGAAGAGAGAACCTTAGCACTGTTTTTCAAGGTCATGCAGCTACTCTGTGGTGGAATCAAACCTCAATACATTCCTTTTTGGCTTATTCCAGTAGCTATATCATATCATGCCAGTGAGCTCATACAGTCAATCTTAGAAAAAATATTTAAAATTTCATTACAGCAGTGATATTTGTCTACACTCCAAGATAATACTAAATATATTTTCAAAATCACTGAACTTCAATCTCAGTGCTTAGCATCTGCCATAGCTTTATCTTTATCTTTTTCATCATTGTTGTTTTAATTTAAATATTTTTTATGTGTCTATTCACATCATTCTAGAACAGCTGTAAGCCTTGGGTGGGCAGAGTTATGAAGGCTGATTAGATATCAAAATACCATCTGTGGGTCCAACTCCTATTGTTCTCTTTCTTGGCACTCAAATAACCACATTGGAGAGAGAGAATAATGAAGGAGACACAGTAACTTCCATTGTACTTAGCAGAAGAGCAAATAGACTTTGTACATTACCATTATGCATATATTATCATGTTGCAGTAGCTAAGAAGGAAAACAAAGCAGCATGCATATGCATTACTGATGATGATCAAGTAGAAGGGGTCATTGCACAGCTCATCCTCTTGCATGGAAAAAAAATTGATATCATCTTGGTTTCGGAAAAAAAAAAGCATCCCCAATCCTAGACTAAAAACATATTCTCTTGAGTATCATGGGTGAAGAACTAGCAGACTAGCAGTGACAGGTATAAGGAACCCCCCCCACTGCATCTTCATACACAGATCTGTGGCTAATGATATAGATCTATAAACAGGAAAGGTAATTTTCTTCCTGATACCCCAGCAAATATATTTTTCTTCCTTATTGAGAAACTCTGTTATAAATGGTTTGTATAATTGGGCTACTGAATGCACATAATTTTATTTTCTAAGTTGATGAAACATCCCATTGTGCAATTATAATGGCTCTGTCTTGTTAAGCTCTCTCTTCTAGACATTATCTCCTGGGCTCCACCCTCTGTAAGCATTTCATTTCTACCCATAGCAACAGCAAAACCTTTTTGGTATTTATTCATCGATTTATTAGCTTTAGCTTATCTGTGAATGTGTTTGTATGAAGTGTGTGTGTGTATAAGTATGTATAGGCACAAGTGTGCATATGGAAAACTGAAGTTATTAATGCCCACCTTCCAACTTGTTTGAAGAAATGTCTCTGATTTCTGCCACTATGTACACCAGGATGTCTCACTAGGGGAAGTATCAAGGATTCTACTGTCTCTACATCCCATATGTCTGAAGGAATACTAAGAATATAAATGCTTGCTACCACATACAGTTTCCCTAGGTTCCTGGCATCCAATCCTGATAATCATATTTTTCTGGAAGCACTTTTGGTCACTTAACTGCCTCCCAGCCACTGGAAAGACCATTTCCTCACCCACTCATAAAATATTTTTTCCTCAAAGCCTCCCATTGCCTTAATTTTCTTCCCCCTTATTCATAATTTGTGAATGACCTTTCATTTTCCAAAACCTGACTCATACACTTTCTCCCCTCTGAAGGCTTTCTCAGCTTCATGCCAAACATTTCTTTTACTCAGATCCTACTGCCCAAGTGACATGCAGTCAACCAAATTATAAGCAATTCATATTAATATGTGGCACATGCATTCTGTCATGTAATGTTGGAAAAGAATGATGAGAAAACATGTTTTCACAATGCCTCAGTTACAGAAATGGAATATAAAATAAACAAGTGAGCAATAGCATGTTTAATAAAATAACATGTCTTTAGGCATTACAAGAATTAAAATAAAATATAAGTATTAGAAAGAGAGATAAGATGCCGCAAGGGAACCTACCTGTGGAAGGTACTTTAAAAAGCTCTCCCCTTAATTTATCTTTCATGGGTAGACATACACAATATGCCTTTATTTATGAGTAAGCAAATAACAAATGAAAAAAAACTGAATAACAAAACTCAATAGAGAGGATACTATGATGGGGTTTTTGGTTTTAATGTAGTGATTTTATTTATTTATTTATTATTTTTATAGAATAAAGTCTTTTTTATCCATATATCTCCTTGTTCCAACTCACTTCACCTCCTGAACCCTCCTGGTCAGCATCTGATCTCCCTCCTCCCATACCCATAAAGGGCAAGAGGTCCCAAGGTGAATTAGCTCAACATCCACTGTAGGCAAGTTCCATTTCCTTATCCTAATATCCAGACTGCGTTAGATGTTCCTCTGGAGGGAATGGGCTCCAAGCTGCCAGTCCATGCACAGAAGCACAGTCTGAACCCTATCCTTGAGGCTGCACATATTGCCCATGCCAGTGGACAGTTGCCTATGCTTGGAGGGCTTAGTTCCCTTTCCAGATGGTTCCCAGGTGGCTGTTCTTGATTCAGTGAGCTCCCACCAGCCATCACTGTGAGAATTTTCCTTATAGTCCCTATCCCCATGCTCATATAGAGTCTCCTCCTCTGCTATCAGCTGGACCAGGGACTCAACTTAGTTCTCAGCCATGTATCCCTGCCTTGACCTCTATTCATTGTTGGATGTAAGCTCTGTGATGGCATTTGGCATGGTTATTCATTTGATTATGGAAGAAGTCCTGTTTAGGCAACACCTTCACTATTGGTTGGAGAACTAGCCAATGACATCCTATGAGTTCTTGGAGATTTCCCTGGCATCCAGTCTCTTTCCAACCAAACATTGACTTCCTCTATTAAGACCTCCATCTTCCTTTTTTACTCTGCCTCCTTGTTGATACTCTCACTCAAGTATCTCTTTCTCTTGTGATTCATTCCCACCCCTTCTTGGTTGCAACCCAATTAGCTAACGTGATCTTCTCTATTTTCTCTTCCTAGGGGACTCCCTGGATGTCTCTCTTAAGTTCCTTTAAATCCTGAGCTGTTCAGTGGTTGTGGTTTGCAGCTTGAGTGCTCTTTGCTTTTTGTTTAAAGTCCACTAATCAGTGAGTACATCCCTTGCTTATCTTTCTGGGATTGTGATGCCTCCCTCAGGAGAATATTCTCCAAATCCATCCATTTGCCTACAAATTTTAGGATAGCATTTTTTTAACTGCTGAGTAATACTCCATTGTGTAGAAGTATCACAGATTGTTAATCCATTATTCAGTTGAAGGGTATCTAGGTTGTTCACAGATTCCTACTATTATGAATAATGCTGCTATAAATATATTTGAGCTAATGCTTTTAGGGTGCAAATGTGCATCTTTAGGGTATATGCCCGTAGTAGTATTGCTGGATCCTTGGAGAGTTTGATTCCCAATTTTCTTCCATACTGCATTCCATAGTGGCTATACAATGTACCCCTTTATATAGTACAACTCCCTTTTTCTTTCTTTTATGTCAGTTCTGACTAGTGTATACTAAGGAACCACTACCAGTGTTTACATAATTTGTCTGCTTTTATGTTTTGTCAAGGATTTTTAAGTGCTAAACCCGGGAATTCTCCCTACTTGCATAGCTTACTGTTCTGAAATTATCTCTGACTACTGTTGCTCTGCTTCATGTCATTTTCTGAAACAACTAATTGCCCTACTATAAGTCTGTAGGTAGAATTCACATTCCTGAAGTGGAGAGTATGTTCAATAGTGTTTGTGTGTGTGTGTTACTATGTTACATTGTGAGACCCTGTCCACTCACAATATTTTATTGCCCTGGAAAAATAACCAATATTTTAAATGACCAATATAGTTCTCAGTGGGAATTGAGATCTATATTAAGAGTGTCATCTAATTATTATAAGCAGCCTTACTTTTGTTCCATCACTCTGGTAAATTCTGCTATACTTTCCTTACAGATGTAAAGAATTAGAATATATAAAGGTAACCAGATTCCCTGCAAGTATTGAGTGAGTAGAGTAATGAGTCATCTGATACAAAATTCAACCCTGTGCTCCACTCACTGTGATGACATCACTAGAATTATGTATCTAAACATTGGATTATATTAAATATAATTTTATCAGTCCAAGTGCTTTATATGATACCATAAATCTGTTACAGGAGAAAGTGATGAATATGCTTGAAATAATTGGTATATAAAAGGATTTTATTCATGGGACCCTCCTGGTGTGCAGGTATTAAGACAAACAATTAATAAAAAAAACACCTCACAAAAATAAAAAGCTTTTGTACAACAAAGATACAGAAATTCTTATGAGAAGGTATTTTACAGAATGGGGAAACCCTTTAGCAACCATTTATCCAATAGAAGATTAGACTAAGAATATCCAAAGAACTCAAAACACTAAGTATGAAGAAAATAATGCAACCTCAAATGGAGCATGGCACTTAAGAATGAGTTGTCAAAAGATAAAACACAAACACCTGTGAAACACTTATTTTTAACTTTTATTTTATGTGTATGAGTGCTGTGTACACCACCTATGTGTACATGTACACCACCTATGTGTATTGCCTGAGGAAGCCAGAAGAGGGCACTGGATCTTCCATAACTAGTGCTACAGACTCTTAGACACTATGTAGCTATTAAAAATTGAATAACTGTCCTCTGCAAAAGCAATCAGTGCTCTTAACTGCTGATCTCTCAAGCCCATCAAAGAATAGTTTTTAGATGATCAATATTCTTAGCAATCAAGGAAGAATAAATTGAGACTGCTTAGGGATTTCATCTAACCCAATGGAATTGGCTAAGACCAAAAAAAGAAAAAAAAGAAAAGAAAAAACAAATGAAGCAAGTGTTAACATAAATATGAGTAAAAAGGAAACCTACAAACCAATGGTGTGAGTACAAATAGTGTAGCCACTATGGAAATCATTTTGGAGATCCTACAAATAGATAATATATCTACCACATGGTCTACTATTCCATTCTTGGACAAATACCCAAAAGCATTATGTTTTACTGGAGAGATACTTGCTTATCTTAGCTCATTGTTGTTCTATTCAGGATCCAGGAAATGAGAACAACCTTGAATTTATCTCTTTTATGTTTTCTTTATCATCTTTAATATTTACTTTTCCAGAAGTTATGAATGATGTATTATTTCCCCTAGATGGCCTTATGATATGATTAATCCTGTTTGATTCTGTAAACATTTATTGAGAAATGATTTTCTACCAAGCAAATCACCATGCAGGAAGATATTTAGGTGAATGAGTGATGGTTCTTTCTCAGGAAATGTTCATATCTGACTAGAGGAGTCAGTGATTAAAGCAATTAATTAAAATGATCCATGCAATTGTTGATAGAAAGACTCTTCTGTGTAAGAAAATAGAGAGTTACTTCTTCCAAGAGGAGCAATAAAATGCATTGAATAGATATACATTGAGAGCTAAGTAGGACTTCACTAGTTTTATAGGTGTCTTGTTTACCATATAGTTTTCATAACAGCAAGATGTGAGCATCTAAAGTGCCATCCTCTGTGGTGGTAAAATCTTGGGAGTGAGGAAATGAAATCTGGCATGCTGTTAATGAGAGTCAGCACAAACTGTTCTAGCCTTGACTTTGTGCTCACACACTGAGAAACTTCAGCTCCTGGTAGGTACAAGAAGTTCTTGGTTATCTATGAAACCAAGGAAAACACTTTGAATATAGTAGGCACAGAAAGTAAGATAAATGACAATATCCTCTTTGTTTCCACTGGGTATCTCTCATATTAAATTTGGCATAGAGAATAAAGTTCACCAGAGAAACAACATTTGGAGCATCTGTGCAAATTTGAGATTTCTCATCAACCTCTGCTTTACTATAATTGTAGCATTGTATTGCTCATGATCAGCTTAAAGAAGATGAAGAGTAGGAAGAGGCAGGTTGGTCTCAATTTTAAAAACAAAAGTAGGTTCTGGATCTTAGCTGCCAAGACTTAGTCCTGTGCTATGTCATTTCTTAGCTATACAAACTTAAGAGTAGTCTGTAGTGTGTCTATATCTCATTTCCATTACCTATAAAATGAAAATAATAATGTAGCATTCTGTTTGAATAAGTTAATCACTACTTTGAGTGATGCCTGCTTTACAACACAGAACTAGAGCTTGGTATTACTATGGATGACAAGATGTCAAGTTATAATATCTTATTGGCAAAGTTTGCTGACAAAGGACCAAGGGCTATGAAGTAAAATTATTTAACTGAGGTCAATGTTAATCAGCTATCTCCTGTTCTCCTAACAAAGAACACTTACTGAGTGTTTAGCATAGGCTAGAGGGATTTAACTGTGTTGTCCCATGTAACCTCTCAGTTCTCAGTGATAGGCATATATGCACTTATTTCTAGATGGTTCTCTAGGACTTTAGAAAGGTAATAAGAATTAAAGTTGGTGAATCACTTGTAGATGATTACACACCTATAAAATGTTACCAGGATTCTAACTAAGTTATACTGGTAGTGAGTTCTTTTTTTTTTTTTTTTTTTTTTTTTTTTTTTTTTTTTTTTTTTTTTTTTTGCATCTTTGCTTCCCATGAAGTCAAAATAGTCAGATATTTAATTTTTATGTCTTCTGTGGTTGCATATAAAAGTTGAAAGAGTTTCCACATACATATATGAGCAGGGTTTTATATATTTGCAAAACAAATGTCTATTTCTCTGTCGTCTCTCTTCCCCTTTCCCTCCTCCTCCTGCTCCTCTTTTTCTTCCTCATTCACTCTCTGTGCCATTTGAAAACTGAAAGAAGTTCTGAGGTGTCTCAGCTCATTAGCATACTTGAATTCTTTACCTTCTTGCTTCAGCCTCTGTCTGTCTAGATTTTGCCATAAACTCCTCCTATCAATACCCTATTGTATGTGTTAAAATGAATGACCTAAGGCAGAGCACCTTTCTGTACTCCAGGTTGTTCTAATTTGAGCTTCTTAAGTATAAGGACTTTCGTGATCTTTGTTAGTGTCACAAACTCTGCTTGGTGGTATTTTTATGACAGTCTGATAGTTATATATTGTTCTCTTCTAGTAGCTCTTGCCTTCATAATAGAGATATCTGAGAATCAGTACAATTGTGCACAGGAGAAGCAAATTATAAATAGAAGAGAATGAGACATTCCTTGATTTAAACTCATCAAGAATACTATAAAGGTCAATCATATAAGGCTCTGATCCTCACCTCCAATATATGCATATATATGAGATCCAGTAATTCTGATGGATCCAACAGTGGGAGAAAGTCTGGTTTCTTCTTATGTGATTATCAAGTACTTTATGTCAATAATGTCAAGGTCTACTTGACTCAATGGGTGGTGGTAGGATAGTGAATGCTTTAAGCAATGCCCTTTGACTATCTGCTAGTCAATGTCATATACTTCAATTTTCTAAAGCAGTATAGAATTCACCTTTTATGACATGCATTTAATAGAAGAGAAAGAAAATCATTTGAGACATAGAGAAAAGCACTGATTGGGTTAAGAATAACACAGGGGATGTGTGACTCTCCTTCCTCTGCCCTACTCACAGCTATTCTGTAGAGACTAATAGTCTACATGAATGTAGCTGTACAACATACATACATAGGCTTTTTACACATATCTAACTGTATGTATTTTGTCATGATTCTGAATTATTTTTTATTTTTCAGAAGGTATTGCAACCTAATAATATACATATTTGATTCATAATACATAAGTATAAAAGTATAAGAGAAAAACTATACTTAAGGGTTTTACTTTATGCAAAGTGAAATTCAAATTAATTTTAATACAAATTCTAATTAAATTTTACTTATTTTTCAGTAAAAATTTTATCAATGTTTATGTACATAATATTCATTCATATTTCCTGAATAATTACTTCATTTAGTATCTATTTGTTCATTGACAAGGAAATGTCCTGCACTGAATTCACTTTATCCTCAAAGTAATAACCAGCAATATAATTAGCCTCATTCATAAATAAGTTTTGTACAGATTTTATGCAAAATTTCAATTGAATAAACAGATACTTGACAAAATTTAGCTTTCTTCATATATAACTTCATATAACTGGGAAGTTTTATATATGTATATATAAACATATAAAATATATATAACACATAAATAATACCATTTAAAATGATTGTTATCTTTTAAAAATAATTTCTGAAATGGCAGGAAATTTTATTATAGAAATTTGGACCGATAAGAACATTAAAAAACCTATATATAGCTCTAAACATAGATTTTTCTGTGCTCTAAACCTAAGCAGAGAAATATCTATACAATAAAATATCTAAAGAATAGAAGATAATATTGTGATTAAAGGAGAAACACAGCATTCTATGAAGGAAGCAACACCAAAAATTTCTTTTTGATGATCATCGAAGCTCTCAAAGAAGATATGAAAAATAGCCTTAAAGAAATAGAAGAAAATACAAACAAAAAGTTGGAAGAGATGAACAAATCTATGAAAGAAACATGCCAGGAACTAAAAGCTGAAATGGAAGCAATAAAAAAGGCACAAAATGAGGCAAAGATGGAAATAGAAAATCTGAAGAAAAAAGCTGGAACCACCAATACAAGCATAACAAACAGAGTACAAGAGATGGAAGATAGAATCTCTGAAGTGGAAGACTCAGTAGCTCAAATAGATATATCAGTCAAAGAAAATAGTAAAACTAAAAAAACCATAACTCAAAATGTTCAGGAAACCAGGGACACCATGAAAAGACCTAATTTGAGAATAATAGGAATAGAAGGAGAAGAATACCAGCTCAAAGGCACAGATAATGTTTTCAATAAAATCATAGAAGAAAACTTCCCTAACCTGAAGAAGGAAATGCCAATAAAGATACAAGAAGCTTACAGAACACCAAATAGATATGATCCCCAAAAAAAGTCAGCGGGCCACACAATAATCAAGCCACAAAACATACAGAACAAAGAAAAAATTTTAAGAGCTGCAAAAGAAAAGGGCCAACTCACATATAAAGGCAGACCCATCAGAATAACGCCTGACTATTCAATGGAAACGATAAAAGCTAGAAGGGCTTGGTCAGAAGTTATACAGATGCTAAAACAGCATGGCTGCCAAACTAGAATACTATACCCTGCAAAATTATCAATCACCACAGATGGAGTAAACAAGGTATTTCAGGACAAAGTCAGACTGAAAGAATATCTATCTACCAATCCAGCACTACAGAGAGTATTAGAGGGAAAACTCCAACCTAAGGACCCCAGATACACCCATGAAATCACAAACAATCAATAATTTCACAGAAGAATACCCTAGAGAAAGGAAATACAAACAAGTTGCCACCAAAAATGGCAGGAAATATGAATCAATGGTCACTAATTTCCCTTAATATCAATGGTCTCAACTCTCCTCTAAAACGTCACGCTCTAACAAGATGGATACAACAACAGAAGCCATCCTTCTATTGCCTACAAGAAACACACCTCAACCTCAACCACAAAGACAGACACAGGCTTAGAATAAAGGGTTGGGAAAAGATTTTTCCAGTCAAACGGTCCTAAGAAACAAGCAGGGGTTGCAATCCTAATATCTAACAAAGTAGACTTTAAGCTAAAAGCAATTAAAAGGGACCAAGATGGTCACTACTTATTCATCATAGGAAAAATTGGTCAAGAGGAGATTTCAATCTTAAATATTTATGCCACTAATATAAGGGCACCTACTTATGTAAAGGGTTTCTATGAATTTTTTGCAATTTTTCTGAAGTGTTTATTCCTTCAGATACATTCACAATCCTACCACCACCCATTGAGTCAAGTAGACCTTGACACTATTGACCTAAAGTGCTTGATAAGGTGAAACCAGCATCCCCCTTTTGTGACATTTGTAATACAACAGATAAAACAGAAAAGCAGACACAGCTTCCTATTCTTTTACAAATTATAATGTGGTAACAAAACATAATCAATAAGCATGAGGAGTAAAGCAGTCATCTAGGATAGTAGAGTATGTGCTCGTCAAAATAAAATGAGGGATGGGACAGAGTATAGATCATGCAGTTTCCGGAGGCAGGTTTGGAACAAGTTTGGGTAATCGTTGTCAGTATGGTCAATTCATTCAACTCCTCTGGCAACTGGTTTGGGAAAAAGTAGCATAGTGAACTCAGCAAGAACCATGCTCCAAAGACAAGTCCCAGAAGGAAACAGGGCCCACAAATGTTCTGAGCTTATTAATAGTAAGCTGATAATGGATAATAAGTGTCTGTTTTCAGTGATTTTATTTAATAGTCTCAATTGAGCTGACACCCATTAAATGAACATACCTTGGAGAATTATGAAGATGGAAAAACAAATGAAGAAGGTGGAGAAAGAGTTAACTCAAAGGCCACGACACACAGTCTTTTCTCTGCATGGGCAGTGAGGAAACAGTAAAGGGAGGCTCCAGAATTTAAAAGGAATAATTTTGGAAACAAATTTGATCATGAGCTGCATAGGCCATAGTAGAATCAGTAAATGCAGTAAGAGGTTATTACTGCATTCCTGCTGAGAAATGAGAGCTGGTTTGATAGGAATAAGACAAGCAATCAGGCTCTGGTTGTATTTTAAAGATAAAGCATTGCATGATGGATGGAAAACAAAATGTGATTGAAATAGAACAAGGATAACACTGATTTTCATTTAATCCTAAGAAGGCTCCCCCAAGAAAAGGCATCCATTTCACAGCATGTTAGCTTTAAATGGTTGTCACACATCCAAGTACAGGCCTTGACTTGTTAGTTGGATATGAGTTCAGAGTTTTAGAAAGAATTATGGGTGAAAACCATAGGACAGTCTGTCATTGCTGTGTAATGACCTTTAAAAACTTGTGCAGAACTAAGGTGATTAAAAACCTGTGCAAAATATAGGTGGACTATGTTGGGTGAGAACAGCCAGATACAGAGGACCAGTGATTCAACACTGCTATGGTCTAAAATCTTAGGCAGTCAGAGAGAAGGAGAGTGAATAAACAAGAATGCAAAGGAATCTATTTATCGTCAAAGAGGCAGCCTGTCAACTTCATGGAGCATGAGCAAAAAAGGGGTCAGCCATTGGATTTGACAACAAACAAGTCTTGAGTGGTCTTATTTAAGCACTCCTAAATATTGAGTGTGGGTAAAAGTTCAGCTGGCATCATTCAAATATGAGAAATATGCAGATGATTTATTTAGAGAATTTGGGCTTACAGGAAGCAGAAAGGTGGATTGCTCAGGATTGTTTCCTTGCTGACTTGCTTAACTACAACAGAAATTCATTTGTCATTGAGAGAATCTTAATATAAAAAAGAAGTATTAGGATGGGTCTTCTAGAGAACTGGAAAAGTGAGTGAAACATGGATGTATGAGTGTGAAATACAACCATCAGGGTTAGCCTGAAGTTCTTAGGTGTATGATATAAGTACAGGTAAATCAGACCTATATGATTTCCCTGCATCCATAGTCAGCTGTTGAATACAAGTATGAATTTAAGCAAAGATTGTTCCAAGTGAATTTATTGAGAGGGGTCAGGATGTTAAGCTTGTATGCATAGAATTGATTAACTGGGTGACTCTGTGGTTCATATTATGTAAAGAGTAAATATAGGCCTGCAAATAACTAAGAGACAAAAGTATATAGCTAAAGAAATAGGAAGTCATCCACATTCAGTGGGCCCATGAGGGTTTCCCAGCTGTCAGTCCAGAGTCAGTGAGCTCTCAATAACTCAGATCAGCTGTCTCTGTGGGTTTAACCATCATGACCTTGACACCTTTGTTCATATAATCCCTCCCCCATCTCCTTGACTGGACTGTGACCTTGGCCCAGTACTTAGCTGTGGATCTCTGCATTTGCTTCCATCAGTGACTGGTGAAGGTTCTATGATGACAATTAGGATGACAATTGTGTAGTTTTGGCAGTTTATGGGAATAAGTCAATGGAATCAGAATTCATCCTTAATGTATAAGCTAGCTTTTTGGAGCCCATATTTTCTAGAGTTATAACTTCTTCAGTCTTGATTAGTGTCCTCTGGGGAACCACAGAGGACAGTGGCTAGTTAGACAACTCAAAATTTCTTAGCTTTTGTGTTCAGCAAGATAATCTGCCTCAATGAAGGAAGTGGAGATTGAGATTAATCTGGAGAGACAACTGACATCAACCTCTGGCCTATACACACAAGCATGTATACTCTCATATATGTGCATTCATACATATACAAAAATATGTATGCAAGTATATGTGTGCCATATATATATACATACACAAAAAGGAATTAAGAAAGAAGGAAGGATTGGACAGAGAGAGAAAGGAAGAGAAGGAGGAAAACAAGGAGGAAGAAAGGGAGACAGAAAGCTTATCTTAGAGTTTGCATAGCACAACTGAAATGTTTGAGGACAAAATTGTCCATTTATTCAAAGGTGCATCTATAGGATGGACAGATTCCCTAATGCAAGCCTAGAATATTGTAGGCCTGAAAGTACATTTGTCAAAGTGAATCCTTGACATAAAAATGTCTGAACTAGATCAAGCTAAGCAGTTGATATTCCTCCTGAGAATTCAAATTCAGTTCCCAGAACCCATATTAGCTAGTTCAAAACCAACTATCTCTCCAAATTGAGCAAATCCAATGCCCTCTTCTGGCTTTGTAAGTATGCAGAGATATGCATAATAAATAAGACTAGAAAAATAAACATTTAAAATATACAAAATTTGTTAGGGACTTGCTATCTGTATAGTAAAATATATGATATTTTATAAAGTTCATCACATAATCTCATAAAAATGTTTTGAAAACTATATTTTATAGTGGGGGCAAACCAAACTTCAAAGAGTTCAATTACTTGGACAAGGTCAGAAGTTTAACATCAGTATTAAAGTTCTTCTGACTTCAGAAATAATCCATTTAACTTTTTTCATTGACTAATTTCTTAAAGAATGTAAATGGGTCCACATATAAGTAAAATGGAAGAGCTTTGACACTGTTCAGATTTATAATGACTTCAGCAGGCCTAGCCACACTCAGATTCTCAAGCAGAATCAGGCTTAGCATTTGTAATCCTAAAGGCACCTGAACTGTCAGGCTCAGATGGAAAAGGCACTGTCAAACTGATAGGATCTGCCAGCTGGTTGCCACACATCTGGTTAGGAAGCAATCTGATAAATCAACCTAAAGATAAGCCAGATGTTAGCTTAAATCAAAGAGAGTGACAGGCACTTAGCAGTCAGAAGGAATAAGATGTTTATATCCAAATGCTATCACATTTGTAGAAGAAAAAAGACTTCATTGCAGAGTTTTTTAAGCTTAGAATAGAAAACTATATCAAGCCAGTTTTACAGTATACTTGTTCTACTGTGTGCTGAGGGATATGCCAATTTAAATAAAAAAATGGGTGTTTTTTCTTCATGAAAGTAAGATTCTATGATGAATTATAAATATGAAATAAATAAATACATTAGAATATTGGGGATGTTGAGATCACAGTGATCACATCTGCAATCATGTCAGCATGCATAGAAATGGCTGGGTTTCTGGTACATAAAGGAAACAATGCTGAGATTTCATCTGAGCGTTCAAAGAAGACATCCACCTTAGCCACTGATCTGTTGCTGTGGAGAGACACCATGACAAAGAAGCATTTAATTAATGGATATAAACATCTTATTCTTTCTGACTGCTAAGTATCTGTCATTCTCCTTGATCTAAGCTAACATCTGGCTTACCTTTAGGTTGATTTATCAGATACCTTCCTAAGCAGGTTTCAGAGGGTTGGTCCTTGACCATCATGACAGAAAGCATGATGGCAGGCAGGTGCTTTTGATTCTGTAGCAGTAGCTGAGACCTTAGACCTGCACCTCAAGCATAAGGCAGAGAAAGGGAGATTGGGCCTACTGTCGGGTTTTGAAATATCAAAGTTCACTCCCAATAACACACCTCCAACAAGGGCAAATCTCCTAATTCTTTCAAAACACTATCAATTAGAGACAAAACATTCAAGTATTTGAGCCCATGAAAGCCATCATCATTCAAATCACCACAACATCCATATTTTCTTGTGTTTGTTTCTTTTATTGTTGTTTTTATTTTTAGGGTGGAGTATTTTTTTCGTATTTCAAGCAGGTTACAAACTATGCATTTCTTAAAATCATTCATTAAGTTTAGGTTTCATTTTGCTATCTTAAAAACTCATCAGTTTTTTTTTTCTGATTCTTCATTTTACTAAAACAAATTTATAATACATGTCCGTATGATTTTTGGGAATTTCTTTCATTTCTGTTATAATGTTTGCCTTTCAATTTCTACTTTTATTGAAGTAGCTTTCTTTTTTTGTTAATTTAGTTAAGAATTTGCCAATCGTTTTTTTATGCTTTTAAAAAGTAAATAAATAAAGAGAAAAGCCTGAAATACTCTTGTCAGCTAAATGAATAATACAGAAAATGACAACTGTTGAGAAAGCCACGATGTCCAGGGGTTCTCTTATTGCAGCTGGATAGTTGAGAGTGTATTGAATAAATAGCCTTTGGAATGATATACTGGGCCTTTCAAGCTGTTTTTAAAGAGGGAGCATCAGAATAAAATTACCTTTTTTTTAACAGTCTATCATGGGCACACTTATGGAGCCTTTTAGAGAGATTAAATATTACTTATAAGAGGAAAGAATTCAGTCAAGTAAGGAAAGTCACTCTTATACCTACAATGAGCTTTGTCCCAATGAATGGGGAAAAGAATAACAGATGTAAACTACTTGTATAACAAGTTGACATCTACAAAGTATACACGGTCTAATAAGAGTTTGAAGAAGTGTACTGTTATTTTGATTTGGTCTTATCAACAAAAGTTCCAAAACCTTATATTCTGGTTCAATATGTTAGGTAGAATTTGACTTGCATTTTCATTATTACAGTTTTGTAATGTCTTTACCCATAAAGAAAAGACAATGTCACCACCCCACAAGCACAGATTCTCACTTGAGCTAACTGATGGTCATCATGCTGTTAGGATACATCAAACTTGAATTTTAGTTTTAATTTCCCTGGCTGTGCATCAGAATTTTATGAACTAGGAAACAATGAAAGGATATTAGTACCAAGTGAAGATAAAATCTCTTTTCCTTGGCAAAAAAAAGTTTTAGCTTGTATATATATATATATATATATATATATATATATATGTATATATATGTGTGTGTGTGTGTGTGTGTGTGTGTGTGTGTGTGACTGATAGATGTGTATGATTACTCATTATTTGCTGACAGAAACCCTGGGGAACAATGACACTCATAAAATGCCCTCATTAACTGTTGTTTTTAGTCAACAACCTTGGGAGAAAGATGTGGAATCAGTTTTGCCTATACTTCCAATACTTAGGGACAGGCACACTCCAAAAATAAATAGCAGATGTGACCAAGACTGCTGAAGTCTGCATTTTATTATTTATGAAAGTCTCACTCTGTGGTTGGTCTTAGATAATTTATGAAATTTCTAAACCTAATAACATATACACCTTGTTGCAGTTTGAGTTATTTTGATCCTACCACTTGCTAGCCTAAATTCCTTATTAGATAACTGCTTCCAGATCATATTCTTAAGGCTGGTTGTAAATGAAAGTGGGAAATGGTAAAGAGCCTACTATAAACCACTTAGTTTACATTGCCTGCACTGTGGTTCTGGAATGGTAGAAATGTCTAAAGTTCAAATAACCAACTCAAGATCTATATAACTATTAAAGAATGAAGCTTGCTCATGACAGTGATAATGATTATTCTGTTTAGTCACATGAAACAAAGAAAATGTAAACGCTGTTTGAACAAAGAAATCTGAAGCCAACCTGAGATGTTCTGAAAGAGAATTTATTATTTTTTTTTTTGCTATCAAAAGCCTATCTTTATTTGGGAGGATAAATAAATAATCAGCTAACCTATCTTCCTCACTGTCTCACATCATCTGTAACTTGCTACACAAAGCTACATGAACAAAGAATGCTAGCATTATGATGGTAAATTATATCAAGTAGATTCATGAAATAGTCATTCATGAGAAATCTCTCTATCCATGGAAATAATTGAGAATCCCAAACTGTGTAGATACCTATAATTGCTTTGTGCTCATGGCTACGACTGCAATGTCAAATTGTGTTGGAAGCATTCCTTGATATTATCTCCATCATCTGAAACCTAAATTTCTTTCCACCCACTCTTCTGTGAAATTCCCTGGGAATTGGAATAGAGAAGTGACATAGATGTTTAATTTACACTTACTATTCTTTGTTTACATTTTTTTCAGTACTTTGATCAGATATTGGTCTGATCTCTTACCTTCTTGCAAAGGTAACTTTATTGTCCCTGGTTGATCCACTAGTCTATGGATTTGACTCTAAATATTTAGAGGGTAGTTTTTTAAGATGTTTGAGCAGAGAAGCAACTGTATTCTGTTGCCACTTGGACCCATGTCCTCCACAGTCCTAGGATTTGGTTGGGTTTATAATGCCAGGTGTGTGCTTCTTCTTTTGTAACATGCCCCAATCCCACCATAAAGATAATCTCCAAAAAATTATGTCACTATTGGCCCATATCGGCAATCTTGCCTGGCAATTAGGTGTTGTAACAAACAAGGTCTGAAAATGGTTAAGATCATTGATGGGTATGTACTCAGCACTCAGCACAGCTCCCCAGACGCTATGAACACTAGACAGAAAGAAGGGAATTTCGGCTCAGTTTCTTCTTAATCTCTGTTCTATACCCAAGTCATGTGGTATCTTCTTCAGTAAGATCTTAAGTCTCACTCTGCCTGGCAACCAAGAGCTACAGTTGTTAATTCCACTTTCTTAAGTGGTGTTCCATGGTGCCTACTCTCTAGATCATTGCTTCTCAAACTTCTTGATAATGTGATCCTTTAATACAGTTTTTCGTGTTATGGTGAGCCGAGACATGAAATTATTATGCTGCTAATTCATAACTATAACTTTGCTACCACTATGAAACATAAGGTTTTCTGATGGTCTTAGGTAATCCCTATGAACAGTTGTTAGAACCTCAGAGGCTTTACAACCAACGCACAGATTGAGAACCACTGCTCTAGATTTTATGTGACAATAATATTTGCATTAAAATTTCAAGAATGACTAAGAAGCTACTTCCCTGAAAAATATTGCCAGGAATGGTACCATTGGACAGATAAGACAGACATTATATGTTTAACAAAAAGTGGCAAGATCCTTCTTTACTTACTAAGCTGCTGTAAGAATCACTGATATAAAGAAAGTTAGAGCACAAGCCTGAGCGCCTAGCACTTTGAAGCATTAAACAAAACTGTTCAGAACAAAGGCAAAAGCATGTCCATGAAAAATTATAAAAGAGCCTTGTGGGAAATACTAACCTTCTGTGCAGGGATAGTATAATTAGGGTTCTGTTAACGATATAAGTGTTAATTTTACCAAAGCACCTGATGCAATCTCTTGTAAAAATTTAATTGCAGACTTAATTCCAATCGTCTTCTACATGGGTTGAAAGGTGGCCTGAGGAGGGCAATATAGGAGAATTCACACCAGCAATATGCTAATTGAAGCAGGTTGTTGGAATCAAGGTCTACAATGATTTTTGACTGTGTTCATTATGATGAGAATTTTTCTGCATGAGTGATTTAGTAAGAAGTTTTGATCACTTAAAGTCACCAACCATATATATAAGAGCATAAAAGAGCTTCACTTTTTACCAATACATTTTATATTAATCCATCTGACTCAAGTTAATCATATTTACTCAGGCATATATATCCTTTAAATTCCTGACCTGGGTTTCAAAATCAGATGTTTGTATGATGAGAGCAAAGAATTATAGAAGTTGGGTCTTAGAGATTAATTTGTTTAGTTCAATTAGAGCCTAAAGGGTTTCTCCTGAGTTCTAGAAAGAGTAAGCAGTGCCTCATGTGATACAATGGAGAATGCTGAATGCTTACCTGAAGTTTGTGAGCATGTCCATTCAATCCTAGCACTATAAACAAAAACAAACAGTAGGATGTCAAAGTCCATGTGGGTCACTACAGCAAAATACCTTAGACTGGTTCATTTATAAGCAGCTGGAGTAAGTACATTACTCATCCTTCTGAGGCTCAAGAGTCCAATACAAAGTGGATAGCAAACTTCATGTCAGCAATTTCTGCCTCTCTCTGGTTAAACAAAATGAAGGACTCCAAAGGGCTTCCCCAAGCTGCTTCTTAAGAGAATCTGTACCATGAATGAGTATGGAATACTCATGAAAAACACTTCCCAAATGCTTTACCATTTATGATTCTCACATTGAGTATTTAACTTCTATCACATGGCTTTTGGAGTGACACAAAATAAGAACATTCAGGTTAAAAAGACAAATTAATCTCAGAATCTCAGTAACATTTATTGTATTTTTATACTTATGATATATATTATAAATTGAATTTAAAATGTATTATATATTATAAAACTCATTAATTTATAAGTTCCATGAGCAGCATATTCCTACTATAGTATGGAGCTATTAAACATTTCAAAATGAAATAGCATAAAGGGCTTCAAGAACGTAAAACTATAAACCAAGTGCAGAAAATAAGCATTACAATATATGTTTAAATCATTCCCATCTATTGCCTAACAACATTTTGTAGTGGAATGTTCTCTGTATACTGTAAATAAAGGAGCTGTTTTGGTCTATGTGGAGCACCGTAGAAGTGGGTGGAGGATCAGAGGACAGGCAGGACCCCAAAGAAGAGACATGTAAGAATCCAGAGGAGCCATGGGCTGGGCCACGTGGCAGGTAGATTACAAGAAATGGTTGAATTAAGATGAAAGAGCTAGCTAGTAATATGCTTGAGACATAGGCCAAACAGTATGAAGTTAATATAAGTGTCTGATTCATTTCTTTGGGGGACAAAAGCCGCCATGGGCCAGGCCTGAACCTTGGGCCCAAACGGGCCTGGAAACCTCTTAGAACATTTTACAACCTTAACATATATTCGAGTGAATCATGTTGGTTTTCTTTCTGCTCTTGCCTTTGTTAACTTTGATGCCATATACAAGGACTCCTTTCTCAGTTTTGCCATGATCCCAAGAAATGGGTATATACATTCTCCCTTTGTCATTGGATGTTTCTTGTCACTAATAAAGGCATTGGTAAAAGGTAACAGAAGGAGAAGATGATGAGGTTATTTCACCATGGTTACCTTCCCCCCTTGGTGACCAAGGATTATGCAGTTTTCTCTGACCATTCAACCCTTTTTAGTATCCAGTTTCTGTCTGCCTTGCTGCCTATCCTTAAGTGGTACAAACTATTCTAATTCAGTAGTCTTGGTACCCTGCTCTTTCCATAGTTTATTTCTTTTAAATAAATAAATATCCTGTGTGTAAATTGTCCTTAAATTGCATAATCTTGAATCTGCCATGTTATTTCAGCTAAGACCACTCTGGCATAGTAGATATCCATAGAAAACACACCTTCTTGTAATAATGTGACAAGTGATTTTAAAGATCCATGAGTGAAATAATTTTATTTTCTACACACTCCATTTAATTTAGAGAAAGTATAATTTCCCTTGACATATTTATTTTCAGATCTTGCTACATGTATAAACCTCATGCCTATTTCCTGATTAAAATTTATATATGCAATTAAATTAATCTAAGTTTGTCCCAATATCATGAGTTTTTTTATATGACATCTGGGAATTTTTCTTTTCATTAGATCATATGAAGATCAGAATTTTCTTGAGGTAGATATTTTATTTTCCTTTTTATGAAACTGAGGATGCCAAACTCAGGTTTAGAGACATGTAGCTTTATAAATCTATAAAGAATCCTGGCACCAGACCCTCAGACAATTTGCAACCACTGTATGAGCTACTGAGTGACAAGCTTAAAGCAAACTCACTAGGAAGTTTAGAAATTCCTAATTATTTTTTCTATATTCAGAACTGTGAGGGCAATAGAAAAAAAGGGTTATATTAATTCATATTCTAATTTCAAAAAAAAAGGTAGATGCCTGAAATACTGTATATAGTATAAGGAGAAGTTTTGTACTAGTTTTTCGGAAGAAAAGAGAAAAATAGGTAGGAGGAATCTTGGTTGTGAATACAGGACACTTGCTACAAAACATATTTAGCGAACCTAATTAAGATTTTTGTTCAGCTTATGCATTTCTGCTTGAGATTTTTACATGAAAATCTAGACCATTAATTCAAGGACAATGTGTATTTCATCATCTTCAACTTGTGTAACATTACTAATTCCTTCTATTAAGCAGAAAATTATGGCCAGAAACTTAGTAAAGGATATAAACATGTATGTGATCATATATTATACTATCAATATGTGTACATAGATGTAGTTGAATGTGTAAATATAGTACTTCATATATATGTATATATATATATACATGCATATATGGACAGGGAGGTGGAGCCATCATTATTTGGAATAATTCTTATAATTTAAATATTTCCATCCATACACAAAATAGTTTCTTTTTTAAAAGCCTAACTTCTAAGAGGTTGATATTAAGATGTGGTTTCTGTGAAAGGGAATGATTTCACAAATGCATAAATGGAATTAGCACCTTTATTTAAATCTATATTTAAGACAAATAATAACAACAAAACAAAAGGAGAGATCTATGGCCTTTCTCTCTATATAAAGAAGAAACAAGAGAACTCTGTCACTTAAGTGGAGAGTGAGCTGTAGATCAACTGTGACTTTATTTATAACTTTGATGATCCTAAGTAATTTATAGTATTTATAAATTATCCACACAAAGTGATTTATATGATAACTGCTTAGAAAAAGTAGCTTTAAAAACCCTTTGGATTTTAGTAAAGAACTCAAAAGTTCAGAAATTACCTACCCTACACCATGAATAGCAGGTATAAAATAATATATATTCAGTTTATTTTCACACACTCTCAGTTTATTTTCAGCTTTTTTGATATCTGCTTTACTAAAAATGTTGAAGAAAATTCATAAATTTGGAAAACCAGTATTTGTGGCTAGTCTCCTAATGTAGGCACAAGATTTAGTATTCTGTTTTCCTTGTGAATATCAGCAATTCAACTTTGCCCTCTAGTCATACAACCAAAAGAATTAGATATGAATTAGGATTAATCTTTGTTAGACAACAGAAACCATTGCTGTTTATATAAATGTGATCCAAGAATCCAATTCAGGGACTTGTTTATTACATTTCAATGTTGAATAAAGCACTTAGCACAAGCTTGGGAAACTGACCTTTGCTTGGCTCCCGTTGGCGTCCTATTAGCCAGTAACTTGTAAATAATAGTGTCATATAGTCCACAAAACATCTTCCCACAACAGTGCACTTTCAGAGAAGGCAAATAAAATCAGAAGGAATAAAAGGTAAGACTCCTCTAGAAACAAATTCTTCCTCAGAATATTTGGCCATCAAATCTAATGAAGAATTACCATGTATATAGCTCAAGGACTCACAACTTCCCTGTTGTTTCATCTTTAAAGTCAACACTTACATTATTTCTGGACCCAAGATAAATTGTTTGACAGAAGAAAAAAGTTAAGGCCTTTTAATTTGTAATCAAGTTAGATTTTAAAAGAATTTGCTTTTAAGAGAAAGAGAGAGGGGGAAGAGGAGGGGGGAGAGAGAGAGAGAGAGAGAGAGAGAGAGAGAGAGAGAGAGAGAGAGAGAATATGCCCAAATTCCTTTGCTATGATAAAAAAGTAAAAGAGCAAAATAGCAAATAATTTAGAACAGTATGCAAATGGTGTCCAGCACTACAAAGTACAACATTGGGAAGCAGAAAAAAAAGACTAATTTTTCAAAAGTGAGCTAGTTTAGCTTTATGAAACACAGGTGGTTACTGAGGAAGTTTCTCTCCTGCCTCCATTTTCTTTTTTTCTTTTTCTTTTTTTTTTAATGTTTTAAATGAGGTTTATTTTGTGAGAATCACTTACAAAACAGAGGAGGTTTTAAGAGGAAGTGAAGAGACAACCACACACCGCACCACAGAACTCCCATGTGCCCTGCCTGGCACACCACGAACCAGAAGCCGCGTCATCAGTCCAAAAACCCGCACAACCGGTCCGGAACTCTCATGAGAGAATGCCGGCTTCCTGTCCTGCTTCTCTCCCTTGGAGGTCTACTTCTGGAATCCTTTCCAGTCCACCACGCCCTGCTTGTCTCTAGCTTTCTGACGCAATCCATGATCCATTCACATGTATAGTTTCTGATTTCCCGCTACAGAGGGTAACATTGGTACATGCAGTTCATTCTCTGGCTTCAGACTTTTCTTTCTTTTGAGAGTAGGACCCAATTTGGTACTAAAGACATCTTCTAAACTCTTTTTTTTTTTTTTTTGATGGTTTAGTATTTTTTTTCTCCTTTATTTTGTATTTATCAAAAAAAAAACAGTAAAAAGAATTTAAAATGCGGAAGAGTTAACAATAACTATACAGAGGATAAGAATCATAAGCATGGCTTATCAAGGGTGGAAATGCAAATAAGATTACTACACATATATTTTCTTTGTGTTCAGCTTTCCCTCTGAATTTTTTTTCCATCCCTGTATATCCTTATTCAAGGTCTCTTCCCCCTCCCACTACATCTGGTCATTTTTCTTCTCTACAACTCCCCATCCCCTCCCTTGGCAGGGAGCAGACAGTCCTATGGTCCCACTGACCCAATAATGCTTGGATCAGTCTTCACTCCTGGCCAAATCCAGTTTTGTACCCCCCTCCCTCAAGAATGAGTCAGGTGTTCCTATAGTTGGACTGGGGTTTGAAGGGTCAGTCCAGGGTGTATGTTTAGCTTTATGAAACACAGGTGGTTACTGAGGAAGTTTCTCTCCTGCCTCCATTTTCTCCATGATGTTGCTTATCATTTATAATTCCATTATATTATCAAATTATTATTGTGAAATTTTATACATAATATATAATATTATATAATAAATTCTTGACACACAAATCCCCCACCCTGACTGTATTATCATCTTTACATCCCCATTAGCATCACAACCCATCCAGCAAGTCCTCCATCTACTTGTATTCCCTTTACTTTGTGATACATTGGGTTTAACCTTGGCCTCATAGACATAGTTATGAAGCTATCTAGAGCATTAGTAAGACTCCAGTATTGACATCACTGAACACAATGATGTGTCATAGCAGCCTTTGACCACCCCTAATTCCTCTGAAAAGACACAGTCCCATGAGTCTCTACCACACTTATGACTTAATGTATATAATCTCAGTCTTACGCTAACTCAATGCAGGCAACCACAGCGTGGTGAACCTCTGAGTGCCATTCATGTTTCTTTATTTTGAATTTATTTATTGAGTATGTGAGGATATATGTCTATATAGGCACAAGTATGCCATAATGTGCCATAGAGGTTAGAAGATAATTCTCAGAGAAGTTTTCTCCTCCTACCACACAGGTCCTAGGTACTCGATCCATGTCATCAGGCTTGGCAGCAATGACATTTACTCAGGAGTGATCTTACTAGTCCATGCCTCCATTTTTTCAATAGAGAAAAACAAAGCATCCTTCCTAGGGTGTCATATATATTGAGATTAGTTGACATTACAAAGCCATAGAGTTCCATACATGGTAAACACTTATTAAATGATGATCCTTATTTCACTCTGGACAGTACCTGATTTCCATAACAATCTAACACAACAATGAGAATTTGCCACATGCAGTATTTTAAATTAAGGATGTTGTGTACTACTATATTTAGTCCTTAAATCAGTTTTTCAGCCAGAGGCAATGTGATGTCCTAGAAGTGGTGCTACATGACAGAATATTCAGGGTTAGTTGTCTACCTGCCACTTGGCTGTGTGACTCAGCAAATTGACATATAAGAATGTGATTAAAAAAATAATAAAAACCACTTGAAAAGCTAAAATAATAAATAAAATACTATCATAGTAGATGTATATTTGTGATTATACTTATTGATGTAAATATAAATATTTCCACTTATGAATATATGTGAATATGGTATATTTGTGTATGAAGTTACCATGAGAAGTATTGTTTAAGTTGTATTCTTATTAAGATTAGGACCTTACTTAATTATAGCTATAAGAAAATAAACCTCAGATAAGTCATGATATACCTGAGTATAATTGTAGAAGAGCCAGAACTGAGCATCCTGTACATTTTACTGCCTTTGTTTGCCCATGTGATGATCAGTTCTAACTGACAATTTGATTGAGATTGAGAAACACCTATGAATTAGCCTCTGAGCATATGTGTGTGGGATCATTTTTATTAGATTAACTGAGATGGGAAGACTTGCCTACTTTGGGTGGCACCATTCTCTGGGCTGAAACTCTGTTTTGCATAAAGAGGAGAAAGCAAGCTGAATAAAAGCATGCATACATTCATGTGAATACATTATAAATCAGCTGCCTCAAGATCCTGCCATCACAATGAGATGAACCCTTCAACTATAAAATAAATAAGCCCTTCCTTTTAGTCACTTTTATCATGGTTATTTTATACAGCAGAAAAGAAAAGGAACCCCTCCAACTCTGCTGTATTTCAGGGGCTCAGACTGTACAAAGTCAAGAGTTCAGTATATGGTGTGGTATAAAAGGTCCATATTTATTCAAAATGCTTCCACTAATTTAAATTTTTCCTAGCTAATCAGGTTTATCTTAAGTACAAAGTGTGCTGACTATTTATTACCAACCTCAAAAGTATGGGTCATTTAAAAAAGAAATAGAGGATACTGGAGTCATAGAGGAGCCCTAGAGGAGAATCTCTATAAATGAGTGAGTAAAATATTGGTATCCTATCAACTAGTTTCTAATGGAAAATGCAGTAAAATGAGAAAGCATGGCCTATGTGAACACAAATTCATAGTGTTTATGTATAGTCCCTGTACTAAGCCATTACAGGCATCAATGACGCACAGAATCCTTGTAGGACAAGTACTGTTTACATTTTCATTTGATGGATCTGATACTGAGACAGAGAATCACTGTCTATGATAATATAGCTGGATATAGCTATGATGAAGCAGCAAAGCCAGCACTAGATTTTCAAATCTCATAGTCTACCTACTAGTCCTTGAACCAATTTAAGCAAAAAAGGTTTTCTTTTTTCATTCCAAATTCTATTCCATTACATAATTACCACAGTCACTTTGAATTTGATGAGTATTTCAACAACACTTAGAGATAAAGCATAGCTGCTTGTGTTAGTAAGTGGAGAAAAATTAACAATATTCATAGTGACCTAAGAATGAACGCTATGTAAACAAATGATACAATTCAGAAGAGTCAAATTTCTCGGGCCCACACTGTCCTCACTTTCTGTGCTTTGCACTATTGAAGGTAAAATCTATTTTTGAAAACTCATATAGTTCTCAACTAAAATAAAGTATCTTGAGAGTTTGTGCTTTTTTTGCCATTCCTTCCTTCATTCTTCCCTTCCTTCCTCTTCTCTCATATTAAGTTTGTATCAAAACCAATACCCAGAACAGTTCCAGAAGGAAAAAGATGGTTCCATTCTACACAGTTTCTGAAATTGTAATTTGTTCCAGTGAGATTAAGAAGCTTCAATCGAATCAAATTATAGTAAAAACTCTTTAAAAATATATGGGGAAATCCATTGTATGTCAGTCTTCTCAGGCCGAGACCAAGGACTCCCTTCCCTATCCTCCAGAGCCTGGTCAATAGATTTGTAATCTGCAAAACATAAAATGTTTTTTCATTCATTCCCCCAGCACCTGCCAACTTAGCAGCTGGGATTTGACTATGGTGTAATGCATTTTCAGTGAAACAGAAGAACAATACCTTATCTTTGGGTGACTCACCATGCATTGTGGTTCTCTTCTTCTTGCTTATTGGCAGAGGTCTGGTATTTTGTAAACTAATGACTTAGTCATCCATGAATCTGATCCTGTCCTGTGAGCTGATTCTCAGCAGCATCAAAAGCTTTATTACTCAAATATCACAGAATGCATTTTGTGTTTATTGTATATTATCTTTAAACCTACCATAAAACTCCTTTTGCTATGTTGGGAACCTGTAGAAATGTTCTATAGCATAAACACTGTCTTCTAATGACTAAATATCTTGGCAGATTGATGAGTATAAGAATTAATTTAATAGTTTCTTAAGCAGTAGACAGGGACTCTAGAAAGATGGAGGTGGGGTCACAGGATTGAACTTGTTCTTAAGTGCACATATTGCAACATATCCACCCCCCCACACATTAATAATTAAAACAAAAATAAAAAGGTAAAGGTTATTATATGAAATAGGATACAATGCTCAAAAATCACAGAATGGGAAAAATAATACCTTTGAAGCAAATTGAATTACATGGAGGCAGGAAAAAATTTCAAGAAGAGAAGCAGATGAGAATAAGTAAACAGATTAGAAAAGGTTTAGGCAGCAGAGTGATCAGATCCTGGAGGGCACAGATATTAAAATGAAGGAGGTTTACAGACATTAACTTAAAAGTTGCTGGAAATAATTGCAGAAGAAAAGTTAAGTCTAGGAATACATGGTCATTTTTTTATTATTAAAACTTTGCTTCACTATGCCCTTCTCTTGTATCAGTGGGTAATGTACATGATACAGAGTAGACCTGCCATAGAGTGTTCACTCATCTGTCATTACTCTTTATTTTTAATCAGATAGTTTTTAAAGATCCAGATTTTCTTATCAGTAAAATTTAAAAGCTTTTGCTTTCCTGACTTGTTAAAACAATGAACACAGTTATTGTTATTTCATTGTGTTATTTTTTTATGCTACCAGCTATACTATAGAACATCTATTCTGTTTTTGGATAATGGATGTAGTGGTAATGAATAAAATGTTTCCATGTGCATGGGTTAATATTTCTGCAGTGCTTGTTACACAGATGTTACTTGATGGTTATTGAATGAAAATGCATTTTCTGGTTCTCCATCCTTCTCCATCCAAATTCATAGTCTACAGTTACCTCTCACAGAACAAGGCTAAAGCATATACTTAGATAGCATTAGTTGTGCTGCACTCTTTTCTGCTTTATGTAAAATTTTCAGAAGTAGAAATGGAAAAAAATATTTATAGATCTTGTTTAAATATATTTCAGTGTTGTAGTAAGTTTTTCCCGTCCTGTTTTGTGTCCGGGAGGTTTGTGACCTGGCACATCGTGGTAGCGCTTTAGAACCTGGTTCGCATGCCACGGCTTTTGTCTCCCAAAGAAATGAATCACACGCTTATATCCTTTGAACTGTTTGGCCCATATCTTAAGTACATTATTAGCTAGCTCTTTTATCTTTTAACCTATTTTTATTTATCTTCCTGCCACGTGGCTTAGCCCGTGGCTCAGCCCCATACCTCTACATGTTCCTCCTTTGGGGGTCAGATAGAGACTGACTAATTTTACTCTTTTTTATTTGTTTGTCTTTTGATTTTTTTATTTACTTCTACGGTGCTGTGTATGGGCCAAAACAGTGCTTTATTTACAGCATACAAAGAATATTCCACCAATTATTATGGTATTGACTTGTCGTAGGATATGTTTTAAATGATGTTTATTTTATAAGAATTGTTTATAAAACAGAGAAGGTTTTAAGAAAAGGTGAAGGGGTAAGTTTGTAGTGTGCCGGAGCATTCTTAAACAAAAGTTGTTTTTTTTATATGTCACATGTTTGAATTTTGCACCACTACACTGGAACTGTGACCAGTCTAGAAACTGTGTCATTAGTTTGGAACCCTCACGAGAGGTTTTGGCTTTGTGTGAGAGAATGTCAGCTTTTTGGGGTTTTTTGGGTGGTTTATTTTTGAAGTTTTTTTTAGCTGACTACGCCCCGCTTGGCTCTAGCATTTTGATGTGATTTGTTTATATGTGTAGTTTTTGATTTCCCGCTACATCTCAGTCTATTTTTGTAGTGTTTTGACTCTCTGAATTTATTACTTCTTTATTAATGTAGATGTTTTTATTTATCCATTTCATTACTATAATAAAATATCTGAGTCAGCTAACTTATTTTTAAAAGAAAGTTTACTTTACATACTCGCAAGTATATAGATTACATGTCATAGATCCAGCATTGGCTTGACTCTGTTAAGAAACTCATGACTGATACCATCACAACCAAAGCACATGTGGGAGCAGAGATCATATGGAAAGTAGGAGTCCAAAGAGCAACTGAGAGCCCTTATCTTTCTAAATGACTTTCTTGAAATGGCCTAAGGAAATTTTTCACTAGATCCATTCCTTAAAGGTTCATACCACTTCATAATGGCATCAAGGACCATAATCTAAATCTCAGAACTTCAGCTGTGTCTTCTTTTACTTAAGTCTCCTGAAGGTGTTTATAATATGTACCTTCTCTCCCACTGTGTTCCAAGAATAGCTAAGGTGTATTCTTAGAATGTTATTGCCCAATCTCTGCACAATTTAATTAAACAGTATTTCTATAGTATAAGCTTAAATGTCTAATAAATGATAGGATTGGATGGCCTTAAGTCTCCTTTGCTCTATCTCTGAAGCTAAATTTACACCCTGTAAAGAACCATTTTTGCCTTCTAGACCAATGTCAGTGCAGTATAAGTCAAGTGTCAGGATAGAGGGTTTCAGCATTCTTTCTCCAAGAGTCAGACAACATAAAATGAATTCTCAAAAAGGAAAAAGGCTATAGTTCGATGGTAAATAGCAACATTAGTAATGCAAGACCACCTTGTATGTGCTGCGTGAAATCGAATTTGTATGCTTTATATGGAAAGTCTATCTGATATGCTTAACTACTTGTAAGCTGTTAATATTTGCATATCACCATGGAATATAGACTCTAGCAAGGTCATTTAACAGTTACAGGGCAGAAACTTTCCATTTTGTTAATCACTTACAACTCTAATTTCACACTACATCAGTCCCTTCACTCTGGTCCACAGCCCTTCAAAATCCTATTCTAAAAATCCACAGGAAAACATCTGTTCACAATGTGGTACATATGCAACTATTGGCATTCCCCACAAGTCAAAATCAGAGCAACCAGACAAAGGCTGGAATTATCTTCCCATGCTTAATAAGGGTGTCCTGTTCTTTTCCTCAAAAATGATCTCTCAATCACTATGTCCAAGTTATATTTCAATCTGTCATCTAATTTCTCCATAAATGATATTGATGGGTTTTGCCTTTAAATTCAAGGGGATATCATAACTCCTGGCTAAAGTAGTCAGTAGGAAACATTTCTCAGTCAGAATTCTGAATACTGTCTGGACTTCTTCTGGGTCAAAACATGCATAAAATGTTCAATGAATTTCCAGCCAGTCCCACTCCTGGTGGGCTTTGTCAAAAGAATAAAAGATCCAATTTTAGACTGAGAACCAGGTACACAGGCCTTTTCTTGATACTGTGATTGTCAGACAGTTGTGGCATAATGACATGCTGAGTTTCACCTTCAATCATTTATGTAAACTCATTATTCATCTTTGACTAAGAATTTAGAATGATGGCTATAGTCTCGACAAGCATTTGAAGTGGTTTTTATAGAATGCTGTGAGGCATATGGTAGAGAATAAAATAAGCCAGTATTCTGAATGGGAAATATGGCCAAAAAGTCAATGCATATCACATTTTCATTTCAAACAAAATAAAATAACTTTGCACTCTGATTTAGCCTGACATTGGCTTTGGCACTTTCATTGTCTTACCTTTATTTGTTGGCATAGTCTGGTTCAGGAAAAGGAGATTCATCTGTGTCCTGTCAATGTCTATTTGTTTTCAGCTATATTATGACTCTGATTCTACAATGATAGCTTGGTAAAATCTGATTTTTTAAGTCAATATGGATCCTGTCAGTTACCAATAAAACATGGGTTGTGAAGCCATAAAACCCACAGATTCAAATTCAATTATCCTTCATTTCTCTATGATTCAGATACTATTCATTTACTCCTTGCAGATGGGATGAGTTACTCAGATTACATCACTACTGTTAAGTGACATTGTACTAAGTAAATTCTATACTTCTACTGAAATGTACAATAACCCTTCTGAAAGAAAGGTAGCACAGATATAGCAGTGTTCAAAATAAAATGTTAACAATTAAGTACAATTATAACGGCACATATTCGGCATTTCATATCAGTAATATTGTTGTTGCTAACCAAATATTTATTCATTAACAGTCTTGGCAAATCTTTATTATTTTCTACTCAATCCTACTTCAGTAATTTTCACCAGCAATGAATATCAATATTTCTTAAGAAAAAATAGAGTAAAGCATGCTGAGTCCCAGCGTGCTTCTCTTTCTGATTCCTGAGTATGGGCACAATGTGACCAGCTATGTCACAGTCTCACTACTATGTCTACCTGCTGTGAGAGACATTAGATATTTGAAAATTATAAAGCAAAGAAATACTTCTACGCTTACCTTGTGTATGGCAGCTGTTCTGTCACATCAGTGAGGAAAATAACTAATATAGAGTGGTGTTCTTTGTATGTGCATTGGGTTAAGCTTTTTAAGCATATTAAACACATGTGAGTGCTTTATTCTCAATGCTCAACTATTACATGTTTCCATTTATGACTCTATTCTTTAATATGTCCCTTCAAAATCTACTCTCCACCTATTTCCTAGATGCCATGTACTCCATTCTTTTCAAAGACTCTGGCTTCCAGATGAATTTCATTGAGAAGCAGCAGCCTGATACTGAAGGAAGGGTAGAAAATACGGTTCAGAAAGCAATACACTGTCTGTCTGCTACCTATGGGGCTTCAGAGGACTGGCTGATTCTATAAGTGTATCATTTATTGCTGCATCTTTCATCACAGCCTTTTATCTCAGAGTTCTGATTGTGATCCTTGTGTTTAAAAGGGTTGTCATGAAGCAAAACTGTTTTGGACTGTGGGCATTATCCTGTGATTTCCTTACACTCTTTCCTTAGATTCATGCCTAGAAGCCTTGCACTGAACTCTCCCAAAATATTTTTGATGAAAGTCATGAGATTCCTAATTGACCTTGATGTACATTCTTCTCTTGACTTCAGTGTCCCATACTATTAAAGATTATCACATGCCTGGTCTCTCATGTGGCCTGCCTGCCACCCTTTTATTCCAACTATCTTACTTTAGCAAAAGTCATTGATCATTTATGTCCTTCCAATACCCACTTAGCCCCATCCTACAGTCCCATCATTCTACAGTTCTTTTCATTAATGACATGATTTTACTAATATGACCAAATTATTTATGCTCATCTCTCTTATATTTCCATATTAAAAACTCATTTCAACAAAGCATGAATATTCATTCTTTGTTGACTATTATATCCTAATCATCTTGAATTAGTCCCGTGGAGTTTTTCCAAAGCTCAAAAGTATTTGTTGAAAGAACATTCCTGCAATATGTAAGTTGGAAATAACTATTTCAAAATGTTGTCCTGGGGTTGGTGAAATGGCCCTGTGGCTAAGGGCACATTGCTTTTGCACAGGACAGAGTTCAATTCCCAGCACCCACATGGCAACTCAATCCATCTGTAATCTAGTTCTAGTTGATCTAATACCCATTTCTGGACCTCATGAAAACACAGGCACAAATTTAGTATATATATTTGCACAGGAAGTAACCATAGATAATGTGTGTGCATGTGTGTGCATGTGCACATGTGTGTAAAACAAATAATTAAAAAAAACAAGAATTTGAATATTACACAATATGTAATATTGTAAGGGGTATGTAAGAGGACTTGAGGTCTTGAAGAAAGTAAAATGTTGTAATTATAAATGCAAAAACAAATCATTTTTTTAAAAAAGTTCATCCTTTTCTTTTATGTTCTTCCCATTCCCCTTCATCTTGGACAAGCATTCCTTTCCCATGCATCTCACTACGCATCCTGCTCTTGGCCTGTCATAGATTCTAGTATGCTCTGTTCATTTCTCAAAACAGTCTATAAGTGCTCTCAAGGCTGAAATCATTTGTGTCAGTATCATAATACTTAGCTTAAAAAGCTCTTGGTATGTTTGTAATGAAGAGGAAATTAATAGATAATCTGATGAGAGGATGAGAAAATTCATAGGCTACTGTTATAGCAAATATCTTCCATGAGTGTACTATGATGGGGTTGTCCTGAGAGAAGCCAAGTGCTCTAAGAACCTCGCAGAACATTGATATTCTGATATTCCAGGGAGGAGAGGTTGAGAATAGATATTCAGAGGAGACTTCTAATAAAGAAATGCTTGAGCAGAAACTTGGTGTGCAATAACCATCTCTAAAGAGATTTATCTTGGACCAATAGAGACTGCTAGTAGATATGACATCAGGATTGGAAGTCAAGTGAAAGATAGGATAAGAAAAAAAAGAGCTGTCCTGTAGGAGTGTGTTCATGAGTACCAGAGCAGGTGGGCAGGGCAGGTAAATGGCAGTAGGTGGGTGCTGCAACCTCTGCTGTGACTGTCAAAAAGTTTAAGAAACTGGAGTTTTTAAAACAATAAAATATTAATCTGCAAACTTCTGATTTCAATATGTCAAACTCATGCTCAATTCATATAAGAGTTTATATTCTAACTTAAGGGAAGCCTGCATTTGAATACTTATGCAAAAAAACTAATAGAATATGAAACTATCTATATGAGAGTCCCAATGATTATCTCTTCCATGGATACTGCTCTGGCTTTCTCTGTCTAGGGACACAGATTTTCTTTTGCTTTTGTGATTCCTTCTCTTACACTTTTTTCTTTCTGGTCATCTTTTCATGCTCACAGGCATTTTTTTTTTATTGTGCTGTTTTCTCTGCTGGGATTTCTCTGTCTTTAAGCTATTTTCTTCATGTAAAAAATAAAGTGTGTTGTAGGGAGCTGCCTGCAGCCACACCTTAAAGATGGTGCTGGCTTCCGCCCTCCACCTTCCACATGGTGAGTGCTCTCAGTGACAAACAATTCCATATATGGCTAGGCTGAGGATCTGGCTTGCTTCAGCATACCTGGGCCTATTGGTAGTGCCCACGTGCCGTACTGGGGTTGGCTGCCCAGAGGCTATTTGGGCTGTGGGTGAGTTTCCTGAGGTCGTGGTCGTAAGTCAGAATCAGCCATCATCAGAAGTCAGAAAATTAATCAAGGTTCCTGAATAAACTGCTGAAAGAAGAGCTGGTGTCGCATCTTCCTTGCTGGTCAAGATGGCTCGTGACAGTGTCAAGTGTTCCCTATGGTTGAAGAACACAATGCCTTGTAATGCTTTCAGAGGAGACCTCTAATGAAGAAATGAAAAGTCTTGAAAAGCCTTGAAGAAATGAAAGCTTAAAAATTCTATCATAGTGTAAAGTTATGCAGATGCTAGATGTTACCTATTCAAACATGCACATGAATATATATCCTGTATCAGTCATCTCTATAAAGTTCATCATGTATATCAAATGTAACCCTATATATATTTTATCAAATTAGAAAGCAAAAGATAAAAAATATTATACAGTGAAGATATCAATGGAGATTGTGTGCCTAGTATGATGTAAGCACTCAAAATCAACAGAAGAACTCAGAGACCACAGCAATCATTGATAGCTTAACAAGCACTTGAGCAGAGAGCTGTTCCTCTTTATTATTCAGGTTGCATAATATTCACAGAATGAATGATAAAAAGCATACTGGAAGCCAGAGAAGATACCAGGGTACTTAGATACATTTACATTGAAATTTTCCCATAGATCTTTTAAGGTTAAAACACATTTAAAATTAAGCCAATAGAGCAATGTAAACATTCACTTCAATAGGATCAATGATCATAGATGTTTGTGTTGGATATAGTCTGGAAAGGGATTCACACTCACATTTTGTCCCTGCGAGAAAAGTAAATGAAAAGTGTAATTACCTTTCAAAGTCTCTACGAGGCAGCTATTGTAGTTATTATTTCATAGAGGAATGTGTCTCTTTTGGGTAAGCAGAAAGGAAAGGAACACAGAGTGAAAGGAAACAGAAAAACATATTTTAATCTTCACAACCTCTTGCTGAGTGCTTTCTGACCCATTGTCTTAAACACCATTTTGTCAATAGGATTTTAATCCAGGGAAAATGCTACAAAGCAAATGTTTAGACTCTATACATTTGCAGAATGTGTGTGTGGCCAGCCTCTTACTGATTTTTCCTTCTACTTCATTTTTTAGCAGGGGCACAGTGTGTCTGTGCTGTGAAAGGTGCCTGATATCAACTGGCATAAACCTGCAAGGTATCTTTAGACACATAAGTTGAGGATCCAGTCTGGGGATCTGGCATCCAGGATTTTTTCTACAAGAAAACAGTTTTATCATAGTTTGCTCCCTGTAATGACAGTGCCATGTTCCCAGTTCCTCCAGCGTAAAATGGGAAGGGCATTATTTATCATTTAGGAAATGTCATTTCTTCAACTTGATGAATGAAGGACTAAAGCATAGAGTAAAACCAAAGAGAGCAAGTTGATTTTAAATGCAGAGATCCAGGTCCAGAGTCCATCACACAATCAGCTACATTCTTTCTTGATAGCCATTACCTCTAGACTTATAGGATTTTCACTAAGTGAACAGAATCAGGCAAGTATATGATAGATAATAAGTTATTGTAATTTTAAATGTTTTCATTGATATATTATTATGTGAAGGAGTATATCATAACAGACATTTTATATGTGCATATAAAATTGTAGTTATATACATAAATATAAAACATATACATTATATATAATAACCAATAATGCATAAGAAAATCTTTGCTAGAGCTTCAATTTTTATTACTGTTAGTTATTTGGAAAGTATCTTCAATGCAACAAACACATATCTCTTAAGATAAGAAGTACAAAAAGATATGGAATGTGAACTTTAGACCAGTAAAATCTCCATAAGACCAAGCAGGAAGAAAAGACATTTAAATCATTCAACCCAGGATTTGACACACTTTGAGTAAGTATGTATGTGCAGTCTTTAGTCTGGACTAGACTGATAACTCGAATGCTATCAGTTCCCTCATCCCGGAACTGACTAAGGCTTATCTCTGTACCAGCATGTGTCTGTATTCTTTGCTCTGACAGTGCTAAGGCGTGAGCACCAGCAGGTAGGATAACATTTCCAGAATTTCATTTTGCACTGGAAGACTCTCTTGGGAAACTAAGTTACAGTACAAATATTTCCTGAAGAATGAATTTTCCAGCCCATGTCTGACTTGAGCTCTGCTGGCCTTGAGAAGTAGCAGTTCTCTGTTAAGAAAGAATATGTGATTTGTCACCTGGGTTATGCCTTCTCTGCTGCTGTGACCTTCTTCTATATATTCACCTCCTTGTACTTAAACCTTCAGCTGTGACCATGACATACAGCAGGGTTGTTCTGGGGATTAGCTAAGATGAACAATGCTCTTTGTGGATTGTGAAAATGTGGCAGCTGTACAGATTTCTTTTTATACTTTTTCTCTCCTAATGAAGAGTAATTTTAAACAAAGTTTAAGTAGCCAGAGCAAAGAACACTGTCACCTAGATGTCCTGTGCAAAATGAGAAATTAGATTTTAGGACAATCAGCCTGATAGTTGGATAGGTTTTAATGACCAAAATCAAATTAAATTAAACAACTGTGAAAAATAATCTGTATCTTTAAAATGATAAGGATAACATTCTCTCAAGGAAATGCGGAGGTTAATCCAGAATTCATGTGTATACATGGCCTGCCAGTTTCCCTCTTGATGCTGATGTGAGAAAACTCACTCCAGTTTCTCCTTATGTGCAAATTGATGGTTTGTATCTTAATTAATTTGTGGTGTGCCTACATGTGAGGTGACAACAAAGACACATGAAATCATAGAAGTGCTAGAAAACACTTGGTCCACTTTTTAGGAAATTACTAACCTTTATTGAGTAGAAAAGGCCATACCAATCTTGAGAATTTTATTTAAAACATATCAAATTTTCTCACTATTTCTTTGCATATGATGAAACTAAATAAAGTCTAATGGCTTAGCTAAGACTTCCTAAATTTATCTTTAACTTTTAAGCTTTTATATTTCACATATTAAATCAGTGAGACTACAAGCTCTGACTTTTCCATAAAAAGGCATGTGCTCATTAGAGGTGAAGAATTATCTTATGAATCTTTCTGTGTCAGTGTCTTGCTCTGCCAGACACAGAGAAGGCATCGGCTAACAGGCTTCACCATCACCTAAACAACAATAAAAATATCTCGGGACAACAACATACAACTATAGCTGTCTTTTATTACATGGAACTAAGAAGAAAAACATTTCACCAAAGCTACATAACAAACATGGGTTGTAGGCAATCTTTAACAGCCTAGACTTTACCTAATCTGTAAATCAGGGCATTAAATTCTCAGCCTAAAGGTTGTTTCCTTTGGGGTATCTGCTGGACGCAATATTCACAGATTAGAATCAGAAGTTAAAAAGTGCCTTTTGTTTGCTTTCATGCCTGTGTATCTAAGGTTGTTTTTCAACTTCCAAAGGGAAGATACCAGTTCAAGGATATGACTCCAGTCAAAGGTATTTCCCTCTTTATCTTTACTTTTTCATATAAAAAATGGATTTGTGTGATAACCTTCTCCTTATAACCTAAAGACAATGAGAATATCAATACAGAATTGGAGGAAGCCAAGAGAACCTTGTAAAATTCAGCTCCATATTTGGATGTGACTCTGGATAAGAAGAAAAGTTATGGATGGGGTTCAAAGGGATAATATCATATGGCTTACGCATTATGAGAATTCCCAATAGAGAGAGAAAGAACACTGAGGCAGCAATGAACTACTCAGGAAGGATTTTGGTAGAAGGTGCCTATTGGATATCCAGTTATACACAGATCAATAGGTAGATTCTGAAGTAAATAAAATCTATTTTTATTGAGGGGTTAAGGATTTGGAAAGTTATAGTGGCTGTTTCCATCATGTGGTCTGACTATACGATTCTAGAATCTGTTGAGCATTTGAATAGAGGGTTAGACAAGGAAAGAATAGAAAGATCATAAAAACTTCTGTTTTCTTTTTTATTATTATGAATCAATAACTCACATTTTCTATCCTTGTATATCCTTATTCAAGGTCCCTTCCAAAGTGATTTTTCTGCTGTTACTGTATTCTCAAATGAAGGCAGGCAAGCTATAATCTGTAATGTTATTATTTCTCCAATCCTCAGCATGTTGTAGACATTCAATGGAGATTTCTGTGTGACTGCTCAAATGATTAGGAGTGCCATATGGAAACAAATCATTTAATCAACAGAAAAGACATATGGTCTAGGTAAACTTTTAGTCTCTTTTCTTTGGGTTAAATTTTGTTGTGCAATATTTTGCAGAGCTTATTTAGTCATATCGGAGGTCACATTAAACAGGATGTGAATAAGTTTCAGAAATTAATAGTACTAGATCTGTCATTAGATTATACAAAGTTTCTTGCATATAGACAGTACTGTTTCAATCCATCATCATGGATGAGTTTTGAACTTTTAGATAACAAACACCATAGCAAACAATTTTATCGATGGTCATTTAATGATTATATAAAGAGAACTTTCTTTAATATGAGTTGCACTTAATAATGATGGTCACATTGCTAGGATCTAGAACCTCTTATGAGACTAGCCTCCAGTCTCTTTCAGAGACTGTCTAGGTTAGGTTAATTAGGTTAGGGAAGATCCACCTTAACTCTGAATGACACCATTCCATCAGCTAAGGTCCTGTGATAGTTTGAATGAGAATGCCCCTACTGGGTTATACGCTTAAGTGCTTGGTCCCCAGTTAGAGGAACTGTTTAGGAAGTATTAGGAGGTGATGTCTTATTGCAGAAAACATGTCACTGGGTGTGTGGGGATTGGATTTGAGTTTTCAAAAGCTTATGCCAGGCCCAGTCTTATTCTCTATACCTGTAACTTGCAGATTAGATATGAGTCCTCAGTTACTGCTCTAATGCCATTTCTTCCTGAATGCCACCATGATCCCCACCATGAAGGCCCTGGACTAACTCTATAAAACTGTGACCAAACTCTAAATTAAATGCTTAATTGTAAAAGCTACCTTGACTATAGGTCACGATGTTTTATTACGTCAATAGAATAGTAACTAAGACAGGTCCTAAATGAAAACAGAGAAAATGGGCTGAGCACCAGCATTGGTCTCTGATTCCTGACTCCAGCTGATATAGAATCAACCATCTCTAGCTTCTGCCACTGTGCTCTTCTGCCATGATAAACTGGAAGAGTTAACTGTTAGTCATAAAAAGCCCAGCAATCCTAAGTGACTAGTGTCAGGGATTTTGTCACAGTAACCAGACAAGCAACTCCAGCAGCACTGGTGAAGCACTCTTTTAGATTGGCAGTGATTCCTGTGATTCTAGATAGAAGCAACATATTAGCACAGAAAGAAACTTTTAAATGAAATTCAGTGTATCTATAGTCCATGAAACATTTCTCAAGAAATCAAGCTTAAAGACAATATAGAGAGATATTAAGATTTAGTGAGAAACTTCCTTAGTTATGTTATATACTATTTAAACTTTAAGTAGATGTAATTGTTATTTTATTGGACATGCATTTCTCTCCACATGATAATGCTAATGTAATTATGACAAAAATCTAAGATTTTTTTTCTTTTCCATGTTATTTTTGTTTATTTCTTATATAACATGTTTCTATGACTTTTACTTCTTTGGCAAAATGGTCTATGAGGCCATTTCAAGTTTATTTTCTAACTTAGTCACACATTCTAACTGAGTTGTATAACTCACTGTAGAAGATACCAACTAACATAGAATATAGGCTCTGGGTTCAGCAACCCAGGATAAATTGTCAAACCACAGCCTAAGTGACTTGAACAAGCTATTTTGAAGCCAACCATCTTAATTTGTAAGAGATAAACCAAGGCTTACAATATAATAATTGTTTTTAGGAACATATGAACTAATGAAAAACAGAATAAACACCTATTTCTCCACTATTGTCTTGCAACATGAAGTATCTGTACTTTGTGCTAAGTATTACAAATTACAACCAAGAAAATAATGCACTGATACCATTGATTTAATGTACTTCCCAATGGGGAGAAAATAAAATCAAAAGGAGGGGTAAGAAAAATGGATTCCCCTGTCACCAGGTTATAGAATCTGACCAATGAGCATGGAATTATAACAGAAAGATATCAAGTGTCACTGAGGTCTCTGGCCTCCTTCAGCATCCTGATCTTCAGATGAGACGTATCATCCATAGAGTAGAAGATAGATCAGGTTTATTATTGAGTAAGGTTAGTCACTTTTGTGAGGGTAAGAATAGGCAGTGGGCAAAGAGTCCATTTCACTTGCATATATGTTAGACAGGTTTTATATTAAAGTCTCTAGTATAAGATCTTTTCCCAATAGATGTTTCGTGCTTGTGACTGACAGATCCATTTAGATTAACTCATGAGTGGGAACAATAATATGCTTTTGTTCTTTCCCAGAAAGCCTTTAGCTAGATAGCAGTACTGTAATATTTAGAGCTATCTATTAATTACCTTTTAGGTGATGGAGGATGTCCTGTGTCTACTCAGAGCCTGTGGTATAACACAGATCCCATATATCTGACCAGTAATCAGAATCTTTCAGCTCAGCTCCTGTTTATAGTTTTACAAGCTGCTCCTGTTGAAGAAAGATTCATCCTCAATGACTGTCCTACTATAAAATGTATTTAGCTATCAAATGGGAGCATTTATAAAGTATTCTTAGAGAGCTTTTTAACACAGTGGTTAAATACTCATTGTGTAGCAGAAGCATGATAAGTATAAATCTATAGACCAGTGTCTTCTTAGTCACTGGCAACTCAATTTCTTCCTTGAAGATTCTCTGCTACAATGAAGAGTTTATGTTTTCAATTCAGCTTAATGTAACAAGTCTTTAGCCAATACTACGTATACCCTACACATATATTTCATACCACAGACTAATTCCCTATCTCTATACCCACATCACTTAGTTTTCCCCCAAACAGACTGAGACTATAAAACATTTGTTCTTCAGATGCACATTATTACTTCTAAATCATGGAGAGTCATGGAAGATATGACTGTACTTGTGTGCAAAGAGTAGTCCCACAGGCTAGTAGAAATTGGAAACAATGACAGAAAGCTGTAGGCCATTTACAGACATTGATTTCAGTTATAAATTCCCCCAGTAACTTGATAGAATGCCTCACTGACCCAGTTGTTGTTCTTCTCAACACTTCACTCAGCAATAAAACCAGAATGTCCTTGGCTTGAGCAGGTGAGCCCTTAGCTACCCGCCTAACATGATAGGAGATGCAGTTTGGTCTAAATAAATACATTCTTTTCTTTTCCTTTAGGGTCCATTGATGTCTCTAGACTGTTGTAGCAAGTTTTTTTTGACTCCATTTTGGGTATGGGAAGTTTGTGTCTGGAGTTTGTAACTTGGTGCGCGGCGGCTTTTGTCTTTTAAAGAAATGAATCAGACATTTATATATTTAACATTGTTTGGCCGATGTCTTAAGCACATTATTAGCTAGCTCTTTTATTTTAATTTTACTTATTTTTATTAATCTTTTTGTCACGTGGCCACAGCCCGTGGCTCACTTGTTTTTTTTATATGTTGTTTTTTTTTTTTGAGAACATTCCTACCACATCTCTTCTTTTGTGTCTAATTAAAAAGGAAGGTTTTATTTTTATATAGTGAAATTATAAACAACAGAACAGCTCTCAAGCAAGAATTATAGTTACAATATCTAGTCTATTTGTATTTTAAAATTAAAGAGAATATTTTATTATTTATTTTATTATTGTGAGTCTAAAGTTTTATATCTAATATACTTTTTAAACTAACAAGAACTATATTTATAATTATTAAACCTTTAACCATATCAAAGACCACAGAAGGATATAATATTATGTAAATAAACAGGAAGTGTAAGCAACTTTTAACGTCTATAAAATGACAGAGATGACAGCTGTCTGCCTGGACAGTCACCCAAAGATTTTTTGTAACGATGGGGCATCTATCTTTAGCCTATAGGCCTAAAGTCTTTGGCAAACTTTTTAGTGATGTAGGAAATCTGACACAGTCTATCCATTGTTTTTGTGTGTGTGTGTGTGTCTTGAAGAATGTCTGGCAATGTTTTTTTGCAAAGCAGGTTCCTGAAGGACTGTTTTGGCTTGTTTTGTCAAAGTTTAGAGGTCACTTTTTTATGGAACCTGCATGTCCAGTTTATATAGCATATTATTAAGCAGTCAATATCAGAACAGTTTTTTGTTTAGTGGCTAACTTTTGCCATAAAGTAAATTTTACATGAAGTTTTTTCAATGCCCATCCTTTTCCTGAAATATATTGCTGCTGCCAAGAACAGACCTGTCTCACTGTCCAGAAAAGTCTAAGTTCTTAAAATATCTTAAATGTCCTATTTTGCATGTCTTTGAAGTGTTTGAAGACTACCTATTTAACTGAAATATATCTTTGTATATCTATAAAAACTTAACTAACATGACTATAAGTTTGGTTATCATAGATGACTATTAATCTGCATTTTTCAATTATATATTACAATTTTAAATGAGTTACATGAGCATCATACCTTAATCAAGAGTAGAAAAATACATACAGCATAACAAAATTGACTTTCAGTTTATATCAATGAATTAAAATCTACTTATCTTTTTTAATCATTTTTATATTATTTTCTACCTTCAGCAGGGTTTTGAAATTGGTATCTTATTAATCTTAAATGTCAGTTTCAATGTTTTAAGTAGTTTGAAGGTCATCAGTAAGGCTTACCTTTGCATTTTCTCAAAGACTATCAATTGTAGGAGAAAGATCTACCATGATTTGAGGAGCACTAGCCTGTGAACTAAGATCCCAGATTAAAACAGGAAATGTGACCAGCCCTGTATCATGCCTTCCACCATGGGCTGTTACAGCCTCAAACCATAAGGAAAATTAAACCCTTATTTCTTAAGTAGCTTTGACCTGGTTTCTTTATTTTGCCACATAGATAAAAGGAACTAACCCAAAGATTTCACAGGCAACCCATCTATTTATATGTAAAACAATGTTCTATCTCAGAATACATGTTCCAAAGTTTGTAGCTCTGTCTTACTGATCCAAATTTGAAGACATACAACTTAAATACTTCTTTTGAAAAGTTCTAGCTTGACTTCTAATCACTGTTTTGATTATTTAAGATGAGGATTATTAATTTTCTTGCATGTTTCAACCTTTAAGTGTTGTTTTTACAATTTTGATACTCCTAACCAAGGAACAACATCGAGATCCTCATCTACCTTTGTAAACAGACATTCAATGAGACATGAATAGCTTGTTCACCTATTGCTAGAGTCTCTACTTTTTTGCATACTCTTTGAGTATGTGTCTGTCCTTCAATCATTAGTGGGAAGTGCTCATGTGATGTGCACATACTGCCACATCGAAGAACATGCATACACTTCGAAGACATTTTGTAGGCTTCCTATAGTACAATAAAATAATTTTTCACAGAAGTAACACTTCGATGAAACCAAAAGTGACCATTGCAAAAAAAAAAACAAATAAACAAAAACTAAAGTGTGAATTTTTATGTTCTCTGAAAAGTAAGGCTGGCTTATTTTTTTAAATACCATAATAATATTTTTGATTCAATCAATAAAACAGCATAAAATAATTGAAACATAGATATCTTGAAGTGTTGGATTTGAATTTATTAGTCATTTCTGTAGTGTAAGCAGTCGACTATTTCCAGTGCTCATCCAGTTGTGAGCATTATGTGTCAAGTTTAAAAATTTGAATACATGGAGATGATGCTTAAATTAAGTGGCTGTTCACAATAGTGATTCATTAGTGTTCAGTTGGCATGGAGTATTTATGTGCTTGATGCCACAATGCACATTATCTATCAAAAGCAGAAGAGAAACAGGAGTTGCAGTGTGAAAGCAAACATCCTCAGACCTTGCGAGGCTCACAGACTTCTTTTTTCTCACACACACTGGACCCAATCAAGCATGGTTAGGATATAAGAATCAGTTTGTTCTTCTCTGCTAAGTTCAATACTGTATAAGAAATATAAAACAAAATCATAGGCCAATCAAGTTTCTGAAGAAACTTTGACAGTTAAATTTATAACTTTATAAGATATTTTATTCCCAATGCACATGAGTCAGAGATATAGTTACTAGCAATAGTTTTTAAATCACAAAAGAATGTTCCTAGGATTTTAATATTTATTAGAAACCTTTTTATGTACACCGTTATTTTGGTTCAAAGGAGCCCTGAGAAGTAGATATTAATAAAATTCCCATGTAAGGGTTTGAAACCAGGGCTCAGATAGCTCAGGGTAAGATAAAAAAAAAAAAGTAAGAAATACAGAGCCATTCAGACACTACTTTCTGCTTCCTTACACCTCCAATCCAGACTTATGCTTTTCCCATTGGAAGGCTATACTTCTACTTACAATGGAATCTCTATGGTAAAGAAAGAATTCCAATGTCTGCTTTATTAAGCTGGAATTTAAGGAATGGCTCTTTGGTTCCTAGTCTGTTTAATACTTTGAATTCAATGTTGTCTGTACTTCATAGTTGAGAGAAACACAGTTCGCATAATCTGCCTCCCTGTAGTCCTACTGATAGGAAGCATTATTAAGACCACAGTCCACACCGAGGGAACTGGTCCTCTCTGCTCCTAAGGCTCAAATGTCTCAGCAGCCATCCACATCACAACAGACTTCTCTCTCATCAGGTGAAGGAGACTGCAAACATTTGACAAGGAGGAACTGAGAGTCAAATATAAACTCAGGATTTTCTGACTGTCTCTGAAATACCATATTCCAGAATCTGAGGCTGAAAGAACACTAATAATTCTCTGATCTCCATAGAAACACTGTGAAGGAACACAAACCAGTTACATACTGGAATCTTTTTGGTGCTTTCCAAACAAATGTCCAGGCTTTATTCCCAGCTACCATTGAAGACTGAGACTGAGAATCTTTAACACAGAAAGTTGGGGAGATGAACTTTTGTAAGTGAACATTTAAATGTTACCCAGGAGACAATTATACCAAACCAACACTAAATAATAAATAAAGATGATGGTATTAAATATATGAGTATACACAACAAAGTGATTGGTTCAATAGAAAGTAAGAAAAACAATATGTTCACCTAAAGTAATGCATTGCCTATATTGATGTTTCTCTTATGTGGATATTATTGTTTAAATGAAATACCAAGCAAGAATTGTTAAGTAATTAATTAGAAGTAAATAATCAAAAACTATCTTTGAGAGAATATATCAGTATTTAGTATTTTCTTTTTCTTATCCAGTATTTTAATTACGTTTATCAATATATTTGAATTTTAAATTTGTTGTCTATTTAGTATATTCCTAAAATACAAAAAACACAGGATTTCTTTATAAAAAGAGAAAACAGTTTGAAAAGTTTATGAAGCCTATTAGTTGAACTCTGATATAATAAATTAAAGAGGTATAGCCAATTTTCTAGAAAATGTTATTTTTTTCTATATCATGGTTCAATAGAATATTTTAATTTTAAAATTTATTTTCTAATCATGCATTTTAAAACTATCTTTATACTTCAGAACATCTTTTTTTTCATGTAATGCATTGATCATGCTGCATTAGCAGGTGTCTTCATACTATGTCATTAAAGTTGATACTCTTTCAAAAAAAAAAAAAAAAACAACAGCACCTTAATGTAATACCGTGACTAGTTAACATGTATGAGGACATGGATTTCATCACAAATACCTTAAAAACCAACTGAACAAAAGATGTTTAAAGCCAGCCTGGGATATAAAGGGACATCTTGTATCAAAAGCACATGTGAATAATCTTGTTGGCATTTTAATTTCTACTAATAGAATTTTCTTGAATGTTTAAGAATCTGCAAGTAAATCTTTTCCCTATCTACAAGCATGTTTTAATAAACTGATTTTTAGCCAAATGTTTTGCAGTCATACACTAGTCATATAGCCATTTCTATCTAAAATTATCCATCATTTTAAAATACACATCAGATGCCATCCTAAATTAAATGTCTCTTTCTCAAGAAAAATGGTTTTAGGCACAGAGATAATTTGAACGTATGAAAGTTAAGTTGAATTCTAAATAAGTTATGCTCTTAGTAAAGAGATTGAAAAACTAATTCTGCTGCTGTTCTCAGGCTCTCTCTCTCTCTCTCTCTCTCTCTCTCTCTATCTATCTATCTTTGTCTCTCTCTCTCTGTGCTTGGTTTTGTAACAGTGATATTTCCAAAATATGTTATTTTTTAGTGTATGAATTTTTGTTGCAACCTGAATACAACATCAAGCACAGCAGGTTAGAATGAGTTCACAGTTTTCCTCATTTTTACTGCCTCTTCAGAGATGATCAAACAGCTTTGGAGAAATGATATTCTATTTTACCATAATCTCTTCTCATCTTCACCCCCAATTCATTTCCATATTAAAGAAGAATACACTCTTGTATCAGAATTTGAAAATAATAGCAGGCCTGCATCCTGACGTTTTTTTCTATGTTAGGTAATGACTTGCCATCTTGAAGGCACATGCCTAAGAAAAGATATCTTTCCATGATGAAAAGCTTCAATTTCTCAGACAAACAAAACATTTAATTTCTCTTTTGGAATCATAAGATTCACAAGACATGCCTTTTTATTTTCTTTGATAAGAAATCTACAAATGAAATAAATCTCCACAAATTTATATTGACACACACTGCTGAATATGCAGATTGAAGTCTAGATTATATTTAGTGAAGTTACCAATAATCTTATATTTTATGGCTTCTGAAGTTTCATTAAAATTTTCCTATGCATTAGTAGGATAATTCAGAGGCATGTATTTCAATTCAGAATACTTCAGACATCAAGAATCTTTTTTCTTATTGATGATTCAATACATGGATCTGATGGAGTAAGGTAGAAGCTGTGAAGGATATCATATCAGTTGTCAAAATGTTTACTTTTGTTTCTGATAGGGTCATATAGTTGCATTGCCTAAACCAAGAAATGTAACTTTACCCAGCTAATAAGCAATCAAGGAGATGAGAAAATCAAAGTGTGTTCATTCATATAGAAATGTCTTTGTTCATTCATATAGAACATCATTTAATTCAATGGCTGCTGTTTTCTACTGAGACTTCTGGCTTTGAAGATGTTTTAAAAAATGTTGATTATTTGAGGGACGGTCGCCTGTCTCACTGAAGTCTTGTGAGATATAGTTTCATAAATTTATTTTTTTCTCCACTGTGACAATTTCAGTTTGTCCTGTATAACATTAAATAATTCTGTTTGGAATCATGTTACCTCCACAATATAGTTGTATGCATCTTTCAGCCAATCATGAGCAGAATAAAGTACTTTGATTTTATTTTTAGAATTTGTCTAGGTCAAACTGATATTGATATTTCAATCATGCTTATTTTGATTATTGAGCTCTTAGAAAACAATAATGGTAAACATGAAATTAACATCATTGCCACATGAAGCACACAAAATCTATAGACAGGCAGAAGCTGACTATTTACACACATGGTAATACTGTGCTGTCTTACACACTGAAGCCAGATACACATAACAAAGAAACAAATTCATTGAAAAATCATAATTCTAATTTCATGTCAGTAAAAAGTCTGCACCAGCAATTAGAAAAAAAATTGACCTTTGCTAGATGCATTTTACATTGAAAGTCGGCTGTTTTCAGCTACCGCCCATTCTCTCTTTATGTATGTTATCTGTAGGTTTCTGTGTGTCTCTTTCACATTTATTTTCTTCATCTAGCTTTGAATATTACTATGGCTTTTTGAATCCTGAGAAAGCATTTCTTGAGATGTAGAACTCTCTGCGATAAAGCTGGAACATTCCAAGAAGGCAGATGGTGGGTCACCCTCCTTTGAGCAGCTGGATATTGGAGACCACCTGGAACATTTAACAGAAAGCGTTGGCAGCATAGCTGAGTTACTTTCTTGTGTGATCTTCTGGCCTTGTTCTGATTCCCTCTGTCACATTGCCACTCAGAAATCCACATGGGAGAAGAAAGTTGCCAAGAGAGAGCCTCTCTGTGATGAGAGGCATAGAAGATGAGATTAACTGATGGAAACTGAAAGGAGGCAGGAAATAAAAGGACACAAATGATATTTTGCTTCTTTTAAAATTATCACTCCTCAGAAGGCTAGTCCTCCTGAATCCCTGGTGCTACTCTGTTGCCTGACTCTAAGCTTTCTTCAGCTTTGACAACTTTGCAAAACAGTTGAAAAATGGAAGGCTGCAACATTTCCTCATAAGTGCATTTCTTGCTCACCTGGCATCAGCTTGAAATACTCTCCTCCGAAAATCTGCCCATTCTTCAATTTCTAGATTTCCACAAGTAGCCTTTCACACAGCTCTCAACGCATCCTTGCCTATTTGTTCTCATCACAGAACCTGTGATGTCCCACGGCATGCGTGTGTGCCTCTGAGACGAGATTAAGAGGACAACTCTGATTTCACCTTGCTGACTGACACTCACACTTGAGATTGCTTAAAGAATGATGCAAATGTGCTGATAGAATGAATGAATAGCTAAATGCTCAAATTGAAAAAATGTTAAGATTTAAAAAAAAAAATCTTGGGTTCTTGGAAGCTCTTTAGTAACACATATGTAACCTGTTCCCTAAAACCTGTCAATTAATATAACTAAGAATTTGGAAAACTAAAGACAGGTAATAATAATCTTTTGTGTCATTTTAAATGACTATGCCATGAGTCTTAAATTTTATTATTTCTCCATAACTTAAGGATGGTTCAAGATCAATAGGTAAAATGTAAAAAGGATATACATATAGTGAACATAGAGGAGACAGAGTATGTGTGTGTGCAAAGGAGGAAAAGAGAATTTACTAGAATCAGCCTTGGTGGAAGACATTTCTGTTTCTTTTGCCCTAACCTTTTTCACCATGTTTCATTTTCCTGCTCTCACTGGATTTAGTTCCCACAATCAACCTTGTTTGAGTTTTCAGTGTTATAACTCAGTTTTCTTCACCTATACCTCATCATATTTAATTTAAAATAGATGTTTTGCTTATATGCAATTTTTTTAGTTTATTTTTACAAGTTCCTATGTGTATGAGTATGTGTCTCTTAATCTCAATATGTATTTCTTGGGCTTTTAGAGGGCTCCTTTTTTCTAGTTTTGGTTTGTTTTGTCTTATTATGGTTTGCTTATTATTATAAATATTGATCATTATTATTTGCCTATGTAATGGGGGGATCCAAGAGTTGGGGGAGGAGAAACCATAATTAGAATATATTGTATTGACAATATTTTTTTTATTAAACATAGCTGTGAGAACTTCTCTCTTTTTATGATTTACAAAAATCTATGAAATACCTTACAAATGTTCTTTTTTAAAGATTTATTTTATTAAGTTAGCGTGTTGATAGCTGGTATATGCATGTGAGTATAGATTCCCTAAGAAGCCAGGAGTATCTGTTCCATGGAGCTGTAGTTACATGTGGGGTGCCAATGCAGGTTCTGGTCCTGAATTCAGGTCCTCTGCATGGTAAGTGATCTTAACCACTGAGCCATCACACTAGTTCCCTAAAATATCTTAGCACTGTCAATGAGGGAAATTGTGAACCTAAATAAAACAAAATCTATCACCAAGAGCCTTGTGATCACCTTCTTTATTATTATGTAGACAAAACCTTTCTTCTTTGTACTAGAAAAAGCATTAACATTTTTAGAGATCCATAAAGAGCTTATGGATAAACATGTCTGTAACACAAACTGCATACCCTTCTCTTGTGACAGAGTTCTGGTTGCAGATTAATAGATGACCCATTTCCTATCAGTGGACACTATTATATCACCAAAGCAAATGGTGCATTATAGCTATTCCAGGTTTCTAAAACTGCAGCCACAGAGGTAGAATACAAGTTTTTACCTTAATTTAACTATTTGATATCATTTTATTAAATGATCATCAAGCAATCATGTTTTTGATAGAATGCAACTATTTATTACAGTAATAATTTTACTTTCTATTACTGAATTACAAATGACCACAAACCTGGTAGTTGAAACTGTATTGATTATACTCTCTGCCAGTTCTTTATACCTGGAAGTGAGAGCATCATTTCCCTGTTGGCTGAGAGCTTGCCATTCTACTTGTTCTTGTTTTACTGAACAGAAGCAACACCTTCCACATATGTCCTCCCACTGCACAGCAACAAAGCCACATGCTGGACTCTCAAAGGCAGACTTCCTACCCTTCTATTCAACTTGCCCTTCTGCTACTAAGGAGAGAAAGAAAATTTCTTTTGCATTTACTAGACTTTCTTTTGTCTGAATTAGACTTACACAAATACCTACCTATTTGATTTACTAAGTTACAATTTCACCTTCAAAGTCCTTTTTTTACCATGTAAAAGGAACACATAACCTAAGTGTTAGAAGTCCTGATGTTCAGTCATAGGAAGTAACACTGAAGGCCATTGGGAAAGACTGAGTTACTCTATCACAATATTCTCATTTTGCACATAATGTGATGGAAATGTATGATTCTGGGAACCAAGGCAGACATATCAGAAACAATAGAGGTCTCTGGAAAACTGGGACAGGACATTGACAGCTAAATACATGAGTAGAACTTGAGTATAATTATAGACATAAATTGAATGACAGGTCACAATTTTAATGACTCTATCAATATAGAATGGCACCACAAGGAAAGAGTAGATTAAAAATAGAAAATAAGTGCTAGGTAATGTATTCCTGTGTTTATACTTTGAGAAAGTAGCACATTTAAAATATATTGGGGTTATTTCCTTGTCCCTGTCTGTCTTTTGTAAGTGTCTTTATACTTTGGACCCTTTCTATATCTCTTTTTAAGGATAGCGCCCAGCCTTCCTGAATAAATGTATAGACAACCAAAGTAAAACATGATATCATCAAACTTAAAAAAAACAGAGAAAGCTTAATAACCAGAGACCAAATTAGAGGACTAGAATTTGGGTCAAACAGGTGCTGCTCTGGGTCAAACTGAAATGCAGCTTACCTCTAAATCATCATTAAAGAGACACATCCCGCTTGTCCTCACATTCATCCCTTACTTCCCTTAGTGATACTTGGGGTCACATATCAGATGTTTACTTTACAATTCCTAACAATAACAAATTGCAGTTAGACGAAGCAATGAAATAATTTTATGGTTGGGGTCACCACAACATAAAGAATTATATTAAAGGGGCATAACATTTGGAAGGTGGAGAAGCACTGCCTAAGATATGGGGAGGGATCTAGTCCTCCCCAAGATCATTGCCATCTAAAGTAAAAATAAACACGGATTCTTTATAGTGAATGTTTTGTGGACTCCAAATCTCTGCTTTATATTCAAACCAGCTATAGACACCTAAGCACACTTTATAAGTCATTTTTTGGAAGCCTTGTACCCAGATGAATACTATTCATCCCAGAAGCAGGTATACTAGAGGAGGAAGTAGTTTGTATAGTTGATGTAGGGAATTCTAATCTGTACTTTCATATTAATTGGAATTTATGCTTTTTCTCTATTGGAATTACCATCTGGTCAAATATTTAATCACTTATTTTCTAAGGCACTTCAATACAGTTTTCTTACTTATTGACAAGTATTTAATGCAGTTTATTATTTTTGTCCATTTGATCAATATATGCCTCAATATCTACAATGTCCTGTCACCTTAAGAGTTCATGCCAAGAGGTCAGTAGATAAACATAAAAACAAGTAGCTGTTTATGATTTACAGTGCTAAGTAATAGGATATTAAGTTATCGTAGGCCACAGGGATATACCATGATGGCAGATGAGCCTGAAAGTGTTTGATTGCATGCCAGTCATCCTTTGCATCAAGATATTTTTAAAACTTTTTTGGCAGTACATAGGCTATACTGTGGTGTAGCTTGTTAGGAGTAGAGCCTAACAGATTGTGAAGGAACTATTAGCCAAATAGTTTATGCAATGTCAAAGGCACAGGAAAGTGATAAACACACAGAAGGAACCCTTTCTGCTTTGAGAAAAAGGCAAGCACATTTGGACATATGATGCCTCTTTTCTTTGACATGATACGTTGTTGTATTTTCGTACTGTAGAAAGTTGTAATGGTAGGAATTTACCCTGTGGGGATTTATTTATGTGCTAAAAGATTCAGCTTTCTTGGCTGTGGGAAATTATAACTCTTTATTTTCAAACCAGTTCATACCTCCTTATATACAGAAGAACTTTGTAAGATGGGAGTTTTATTTTAACATGCACCTTGATAATGCTGTGCATGTGAGAGCTGTATTTGATATTACCTACTATGGGAAGTTTCTTTGGCCAGGCTTTTCACAGTTTCTTGATGTCTTGAGAGAATAATTTAAATATTTGTAAATCTCAAGATCCATATCTATGTTTAAAAACTCAACAATATCTCAGGGCTTTCATAATATCCAAATCTGTAAATATTATATTTATTATACATACACACATCTATACCAAAAGTTACGTGACTGAAAGATGTATGTAAAAGAAATAACTCTTGACAAAATAAAGCATTTAATGAAATTTTATTGGCATAAGGAGAGTTAGTGGTAAGCAAAAAATGCAAAATAAAATGTTATATGAAGTAGATGCTTGTAAATTTATTTGCCTATAAATATGTAAGTCTTTTCTTGTGGCAGACTAGTCTGCTATAGTGTTCACACATTCATTCTCTCTCTCTCTCTCTCTCTCTCTCTCTCTCTGTCTCTCTCTCTCTCTGTCCTTCTGGCAAACTTTTCAATTATGTTAGCTCTTGTATATTATAGGCATAAAAAATCAGAAGAAAAAAATCTTGCTTTAATTTTGAAAATAAAATTCCCAAGGGCTGTGATATTGCAGATGCATTTGAATGAAGTGTTTACTGAACTCTATTCCCAAAAGTCTTCTGTGCATCATGGATACTGAACTGAATGAAACAGGATCCTGAGCTCAAAGAAAGTCACCGTAAGGAGCAGAGGAATTTTTGTTTGTTTGTTTTTGCATGAGTATTTTTCAGAAATGCTTGGTGATTTAAGATGACACACTCTGTTTCATGTGTCTGCATTGTAAGGGAAATTAACCCTATCCCTGCCTCCTCTTTCTTATCAATTTCACAGGATGTTCAAATATGATTTTATAAGAAATTGTGATATTAACAACACAGCACCTGGACCAGGACCTATGAATAACTTAGCCAGATCAAAGCCATATATTTCTTGTACTTATGAAAATTATTTATTCTTCTAATCAAAATGGAGTACTGAAACACAGTGAAGTTGCTTGAAATAGCTCAGGGTGGTTTAAATGTACTTCCTGTCTATCATGTGGTCTTATGAGTCATCTTCATAACTGTTAGTCATTTCATTCCAAAATAAATGTCACAAATATTTCAGAAACTCAGCAGCCACAGTACCATGGGTTAAAATCATGACATTGAGGCATCACTGTATAATAGTAGGCAAACATGTTTATTGCCTGAAAACATTATGCTGTTATCTTTCCCCTGGCTTGCTGACTTACTGAAATAAGTAAAAGACAAATATTAAATAGTAGTAGATGTGGTATGAACTTATCTAATACTTTTGTTGTAGGTCAAAATGTATGTTTCCCTGCAATGTATTACAATGTTGTTTTAATCCCAAGTTTCAAAGTAGACAATGAAACCAAATCTGATCACTTTCCAATAAATTCAGGATCATATAGTGATTTCTTGGCCTATCAGATATACATACCCATCATATTCTGCTCTTTTTCCTCTCTTGGGTTAATCCTATTCCTCCCCAGAATCAAAGAAAAATTGCAAAAGAATTATGCAACTGTCAGCCCAGTGTTCTTAAGGAGGGAACCCCGTTCTTTGTGGAAGCATGTCACCTGCTTGGCTCTCATATAGGCATTCCCATTGCAATCCATTGGACAACTAGTGAAGGAGCTGCTGGACCCAGCAATGGGAAGCTTCCCAGCACCCTCAAGGCTCCATAGAATGGGCTTTACTGAGGATACAATGATGCCCTTCTGTGAACCATAACAGGTACTAGCCACACTTTGGCTTGCATATAGATGTACATTTCTTTTCCTTATCTTAGCATGGAATAAACATTGTAGCCTGTCCTGAATATCTCAGTCAGTCAGATGCTGTAGAAAATTGCAGGTTAGATGCATTAACTCAGCCAAATGCAGTGACTCAGCCAGAGTGTTCCAGCACAGGTCACTGAATCAATCTTCCAGACAGATGTCCAGCCCAGATTTTCACCCTATTCTTGAAAGGTACATCCTCTCACATTGCAGCACCCTCCCCTCCTGATGCCTTTTATCGATCAAGCTACTCACTTGGGTCTTTCCCCAACTTGTAAGGGATTTAGGATTAGGCTAGTGAAAAAAAATATGGCATTTTTGGCACCTCTTTTAAATAACTTTTTTCCCCTTATATCTGCATAAAGGTTTTTTTTATTTTCTTTGTCATTTTTTCCATATTTTTACTATTGAAGGCAAATGGCAACCTCATTGCCATATAGAATTGTGTTACATTATGAGGCAAAGCCAATCAGGATCCTTGACTGTCTCAAGTTACTGTGCTGCTCTCATAGTTTCAAGGAGAGCTGTGCTGAGACAAGAGGTCACGCACCACTGTTCTGTGTTCTCACAGGACCACACCATGTACCCTTTAAACCAATAACTATGCTACCCTGAAGACCTAAGATACCTCTCCCTGTAATCTGTGGTTTCAAGGACAGGGAGGCTCAGTGCCCAGGACCTCAAGCTTTGCTGTTGCATTGCTCTCCAGGATCTGCCACTTCCTGAACCTCTACTGTGTCTGCAATGGATCTTAGGCTTTACACACATAAGGTTTGGGGACCCTTGCTGTCTTGGCCCAGAAAACATTTAATCGGATTCTTGCTTACATTTCCGAAGTTTAGTCCATTAACGTATTAACATCATGGTGAGGAGCATGGCAGGTACAGGAGCTGAGGGCTACGTCCTGATATGTATAAGAGACTCAAGGCTTGTCTTGGACTTTTGAAAGCCCAAAGCCTACACACACCCCTCCCCCATTGACAACCTTCCACCAACAAGGCCACACATCCTAATCCTTTTAATTCGTTCAAATATTGTAACTCCCAGGTGACTAAACATTCGAATATGTGAGTCAATGGAGGCCATTTCTTATCCAAGCCGCTGTATTAACAATCCCATAGGGGATTTGGTATTACTATGTTTTCATCTGAGCAGTGAAAACTCAGAGAAGTGGCATTCTTTGAGGTAAAAGTATAATGAGAAGGAAAGAAATCAAGCTCAGCTCCCCTCTACCTCAGGCTGTCCCCGTGCTAGTGCTAAAACAGCTGCTATGCCAGATCCATGAGTTCTAAGTGGTTAGCCAGGAGTCCGAATGTTGATCAGTTCCATGAACTATTCCAGGAGAGGTGTACTGCTAGCTCACTGAAAAGTCAGCCTGCATAACCAACAAAATGGTTTAATGATAGAAATTTTTCATTTACCTAAAAAAAATTACACATGTTCTCATATACAAAATAGCCTTTCTCATTATGATTTCTTTTGTAACTTTGAATCTTTAAGTAGTTTAAAGAAATTAATTTCTTATTCAAATGTTATGTATAGAATTAAGGTCTAAATTTTGCATCTATGAAAAAAAAGAGAATGAATGTAAGGATACCCATTAGCCAGTCATGGAGTGAATGAACATGAACATGTAAAGGAGAAAGAGTCCATGTGCAGCCTGTGGAAGGCCAGAAAGTAGCTCTAAGGAGTTTTAACTGTGTTTGTGTCAAGAGGGATAATCTCATGGTCAAAACTCCTTTTCAGGAATGGTATAGAGTAATAATTTAAGCAGAAAAATTAGAGTCTTCACAGTCAAGCCAAGGGTATTTTAAGAAATTCAGAGACTGCTTTTGCCTGGGGCACAATGTTATGCCCACATCTAAGAATTCCCACAACTGCCAGGGATGCTGGACATGTTGTAACATACATGAGGGTTTTATTGTAACATACAGGTTCCAATGAACCGAGGTCCATACCATCATTCCTGTGCAGTAGAAAGCTAACAACCCCACCATCCAGTCGGGTGGAGTTTTAAAAGAAAGACATTTATAAGCAAGGTGGAACACATCTTGGCACTCTAGGATTGGACAAAAGAGGCTACAGTACAGCAATTTTTGCTGAGTCCTCTGGTATGAATCTAACTTTTGGATCCATTGGCTGCTGGACACACTTGCAGATCTGGGCCCTGCCCTCAGGCACCAAAGTGCTGATGTATCCAGCTCCTCCCAACAACAGCGTGTGTGTTTGTGTGTGTGTGTGTGTGTGTGTGTTTGAGTGTGTGCGTATGTGAGAGAGAGACAGAGAAACAGAGGCAGAGACAGACAGACAGACACAGACATACAATAAACAAAGACAGACAGAGACAGAGAGAAAAACAGGTGGGGAGGCAAGAAGTCTGGGAGGAAGAGCGATGATTACTTTAATAGGTCTGAATCTAATCAGCTAATAATGGCTTTACTCAAGTAGCATTGTTAGTGGTAACTATATGATTATTTTCCCTATTTCATTGTAGTCTTTATTAGATCTATATTTCTTTAAAAATATATAGCCATCCATAAAATCTGAACAGAAAAAAAGAGAGAAGAAAAATGATTAAAAGGAAGATAGTGAACTTAATCTAGCACTGATGCATAAAGATTCTACTGTGGGTATGTGAGGTTTCTAAAACTGAGATGCTAAGCTCCTTGTAGGTTGTGCTGTTCTTTACTCAAAGAGAGGGCTAATAATGGCCAGAGGTACTTTCCCAGTTTTATCCTGGGAAGGTGATCAGATAATGCAGGTTAGAGAACAATGTGAAGAGCTATCTCTTTAGTATGGCTCACTTCAAACTAAACCACAGGGCAGTAGATACAAATCATCTACAGAAAAACAGACTAATCTCTGCAGCACACATTCTCTGTATTTTTTTAACTAACCCAGGAATGGCAATGCCCAGCACAACTAAAGGACCACTATCTTTCACACACATTGCAGGATGTCCTCCACAAGGACCCATTCTTTAAATTTTGGAGAAAGATGGACAGGCTTTGAAAGTGAGGTCACATTCTCTAAATAGCTACATATAAATACCTGTTGTACATTCTGAGGTGAGTGAAGAAGTATATACTGAATTGTCTGAATTGAAGGCAGGGTTCTCAGATTTTCATGAATGCAGAGCATTCATTTAATGCACCATTTAGATAATGGTGGCCAAAATTGGGAGGTTCCCTACCTCTAACTTTGGAAGGAGGAAGTAATCTCCAATGAGGAGCTAAGCAGTACTTTGCTTAGCATTTAGTGCCAAGTCAATGCTGGCATGTAGGAAAATGACAACGAGCATTTCAAATTCCCAGCATAGTCCAAACAATTTCCATATCTTCCCCTAGTCAATTAATTAGTTAACTCAGCAAATTGTAAAGCATCTAAATTAATAAAATCAGGTGTAACTCACCCTTTCTTTTTCTCTCCATTCTATGCACTTGTAGAATAATTAATTTGGGATATCCTTTCTTGTAAAAGCAGGACACAATAGACCAAAATACTAGAAAGCCTGTAGTAGGGTTGTTCATATCTTTCACAGCTAGCCTGGGAAATATGGCACTAGCTTCACTCAAAAGAGGAAAAATTGCTAAGATATTTCCACAAAAATTAATGAAATAAGAAATACAGCAAAACAATTGATATTTCTGGATAGCATGATAAACTATTTATGTACTAAATATTGAAAGATAGCTATACATGGGGCTTGCTTACAACCTATGATCAGGCTGGCTTTATAACGACTACTGGGTTTGCTCACAGTGTATACAGAGAGAGCACCTGCCTGGTGATACTAGCTATTAATTATAAGCCCAGGTATACGTTATAATATGGCCAGCGGCAAGAGGACAGGCCCCTGCATTGTGCTGAACCTTCAGCAGGTAAAGTGCATCAACGAATGTACTCTCTGGTGTGTATTTCTTGTATAACAGAAATATAGCATAAATGTCAATCATTTGCTCCTGTAGAGTCAGAGAATACACAGCAGCTAACGGAGATAACCAATTAAGGTTAAAAATTAAATACCAAGATAAATGTAATGTCCCTCAAGAAAAATTGTTTCTTAAACATTATCTGTTCTTTCTAAGAATCACTGAAGTATTAATGAACAGACTTGGGCAATATCAGTAAGAAATAAGGACTTTTTCTGCTCTGAATTCACTGTTAGCATGTTGGTGATGTTGGTGTGTTTCTGACACCTTGAGTTTGCCCTCTATGTGCCCTGAAATCATAAGCATGTGCCAACACATTCAGGTTTTACTTGGAAATGGGTTTTGAGGGTCAGGCATGATCCTTGTGCTTTTGAGGGGAACAATTTAACCAACAGAGCTAAGCTATCTGCCAGGCCCTGGGGCTTTCTCAACATTAATTTTTTAATTCATGATTCTCTCTGACAAGGATAAATGGCAAGGCTCCTGTCACAAACACAATCCAGGATCATTTTATATTTCCAATTCCAAATGTCTCTAGTTGAGGAAATGTCCTGTTGAGGAATTTCCATATCAGACATTTAGACAAACTCTCAAAACTGTGTGATGCCTGGTCAGAATTTTAGCTCAGTTGACTGAGTGTTTATCTGGCATAGTCAAAGCCCTAGGTCTGATTTCCCATCACTGTAAATAACTGGTCATAATGACATGTCTACACTAGACACCAGAAGTAGGGGCAAGCTCTAGGCCTAGACTACATATGAAACATGTCTTGAAAAAGTAATACAATAGCATGTTGCTGTCCTCTGCCTAGGTCGTTGCTGGGGAAACTTTATAAAGATTATTGTGAAAAGCAAATTTGAGCACAGAAGTTTGAGCCTATTATGCAATAATGTTTAACCATGAGAGCAATTGTAGAGAATATGAGAGCAGGAAAACTGGATTCATATTCTCTCTTTTCCACTGAACTGTGTGGTGAGTAGCCGATGAACACTGACTTCATACCAGGGTATCATAGCTAAGACTCAGCTGAGACTAGGTATGACATTTACTCACAGGCTGTTTCCAAATCTAGTTTGTTACAGCAGTGTCACTTAGGGAGACCCATGGGAGACATTTCTCTAATCTTTTATAAAAATGAATAGGAAGGTTGCATTAATTCCTAAGAGCTGTCTGTCAGCATAAACCTCAGGAAGATTTGTCTGCTCAGTCTCCAATTTTCTCTTCATTAAATGTGCATGGTAACCATGGTGAGATAGTATTATTGAGGGGAATAAGCAAATAGGTTTCATATATGATATTTAAAACTTTGCAGGGTATAGGGTAGCCATATCACAGTTTACTACTATTACCACTAGTTTTCCTTAAGCTATAATTTGTTCCAGAGAAAGAGGACAGATTGCAATCAGTAACTCCAGAGCTCTGTGAAGTCTGCAGTAGATAGTACCTGTCTCCCTAAGTTCTCTGCCAATGGGAACTCAGAAGACATAATTATAGAGGCTATGTTCAGACTGCACTCAGCACTGAGTCATGACATGTTTTCTATCCTGAGGATCCTGAGGAAGCTCCTTAGACCTTGCATTTGTTCAATCTGAAGATAGAATCTAGGCTCTCAAATATGCAAAGCAAGAACTCTAGCACTCAGCAATATCCCTAGCCCACAGAAGTACATTTGTGCTTCAGTGGCCTCAGTTATAATGGTCATGTAGAAACAGACCCAAATTCTAAATCTCCAAAAGGAACAAAACGATTGGCTGAAGTCAAGTAATTATAAAATAATGTAGGTTAATCTCATTCAGCCTCCATTAGTATATAAACTCCTGAAATTCATGTTTCCAGAAGTCAGCCAAGAGCCAACTAATAAGAAAGTCTTTCTACAGATATAATCAGACCTTCTATGTCACTTTATTGCTGTAAAATTTCACTTGAAATTACGTACGTTTTAAGGGATGCATGAGAACTAATGGCTTTTAATTTGGTTTCCTCTTTTAGATTTTTTTTATTTTGCTTCTAATTCCTCATTTATTTGACTTTTGCATACTTAAGATATCTATTTTTATAAAGTGTACTTTTAGTATTTGATATTTAAAATAACTCTTAAAATAATAAAAAGATTAATTTTAATATTAAAAATTAATTTAATATTGATTATTATGGTGTTACCATAATCACTATGATCATTATTGTCTTATTTTATCCTAGATAGGAAACAAACTTAGATCAACAAAGGTTACAAATGACCAATTTACACATCTAATTAGCAACCTGTAGACTTATATATTCATGCACAATGTATTAAAAAACTATACAAAATGTCTTGAAGTAATTACTAGGCCCAGGTGCTGAGGGTCCAAACCACTGAACACTGAGAAACACAATTCTATTAAGTACACTTAGGAGTCAGCTACTTCCCTTCACTTACATGCTGTAATAACTTAGGAGTGATTCTTAACTTCTTCTGTATCTCAGTTTCCCTCTTTCATTGGTCGGCATAATTATTGTTGTCTAGCACAAGTATTTGAATCATTAAATCAAACAATATTTCTTAACTGCTAAAGTCAGTATCTACCTGACACATTAGTAAAAGTTAAAATCCTCATGTAAGTTTCAATTTGCACCTGGGTCTGCCAATGGCCTCAGTTGACTGTTATTAAGCAAGTATCCACGTGTGCCAGACTTCAATAACCTGTCTATACAATCTGCATGAAGAAAGTACCAACGGAGTAAGAGTGTGAACAAGCTTTGGGGAAGCTGTGCTAGCCATCAATGCATTTGCATCACAGTTGCCAGACATTGTAGAGCTTAGCACCTCAAGATTGATAAGTAATTAGGGTTAGATACAGTCATGATGTTGGAACAGAGAAGATGAGATTAGAACCTGCAAAAGAAGAGGAATTACATGAGAGTGCCATGCCTGAGCATACCAAAGACTGGCCACGAGAGGACACAGTGAGAAGGTGATTGTCCCAAAGCCAGAAATGGGCTCTCATTAGGAACCTATCAATTAGTGCCCTGACATTGAGTTTCTAGCCTCCCAAACTATGAGAAATAAGTTTCTATATTTTACACTTCCTAGATATTAACTTTTCATTTTAGTAACCAGCTAAGTAAGAAGCTATCACTTCTTTAAGTTTACAGTGAAAATTACTGGCTTCACCATTGCTTTCTAAAGACTGAGAAAGTTCCAGAACTGTTCAGCTCACAAAGCATATAAGAGGAAGCTGAAACTTGATTTACAAACAGTATTGAGCCAAGTTCTGTTGCATTCAGAATGGTTGACAACTGGGAAGCTGACTGTTTTTGTGAGAAAATGAAGAACACACACACACAAACAGAGGCCCTGTCTTAAAACTCAGAGAATGTCTATTTTGTTGGAGTTGCAATAAGCTGTTGAGCTTGCTGACACAAAGACTTCCATTTGGATGAATGTGTGTTCTTAGCTATGATTCAGGGGAGGAATGCAAAGTAGAATAGTAGAATTGAAGTCACTTAGATATGACATTGTATTGAAGAGTTTAGACAATTCTGTTATATAGTATTTGGTTACCATTTCTTTAGGCAAATATTTGATTTTATTCCCATTTGCTCTTTGCAAATGTTATTTCTGAAAGTCATAATGTAAAACATTGATGATATAGGCTTCAGTAAAATACTGCAATTTATTTACTAAATTTGGAATTACAAAAATATTCTGAAAATTAAAAAGGATTCTTTGGTGCCTAATAATCACTGTCTTCTCTGGTTGCTCTGATAGATTGAATCTACTACTTAGCACCTTTTTACATTGAAAAAATAGTAGGTTATAGATGTTCTTAGCAATATCTCCCGGGATTGCTGACACCACATACTGCTCCCCTTTCTGAGCTTGCCTTCCTGGGCTGGGTACCTGCCACAAAGCATCCAAAGTTAAGGTAAAATATGCACTCTGCAGAGCACTGTGAGCTCAGCAGGGGCTGGGTGAGGCTCTGTCTGTGCTATGAAGGACTAATGAGAAGCATGCTTTAACTTACAGCTCTTTTGTTTCATTTTCACTTTGAGATATTGGCACTTTGAACAGGAGAACAATGTGTGTTAGAAGAAACGTCTCTTGACTTAGAAACATAACTCACATGCCCACATTAGGGGCATTTCTGGCAACATTTATTCTAATATGATTCATGAATATGTCTTCCCATGGATTTGATTAAATATTAAATTGAATTTCACTTGTAAGGCACTGATTCAGTTGGGCAATATGCATAGAAAATGCTGGCTAGTTTTTGTCAGTATAGACCTACCTGTGGAGAGAGAACCTCAGCTGAAGAATTGCCTCCATCAGAATGCCATGTGGACATGTCTGTGGCACATTTTCTTTTCTTTTTTTTTTTTTTCTTTTCTTTCTTCTTTTTTTTTTTTTTTTTTTTTTTTTTTTTTTTTTTTTTTTTTTTTTTTTTTTTTTTTTTTTTTTTTTTTTTTTTTTTTTTGAAGTGCTCACATTGATTTAATATGCACATGGAAACTTTTGGGTTTTCTTTTTTATTTTAAAATACAATTCTTTTTCTTTTCCTTGTATATCCTTATTCAAGGTACCCTCCCCCTCCCACCACATCAGGTCATTCTCTCTTCTCCACAACTCCCCATGCCTCCCCTGCCCTGGGCAGGCAACAGGCAGTTCCAAGGTCTCACTGTCCCAATATTGCTTAGTTCAGCCTCCACTCCTGGCAGATCATTTTCTTGATTATTAATTCATGTAAAGGGGCCTGGGCTACTATGTCTGGTATCATCCCTGGGCAGGCAGACCAGGACTCTATAAAAAAATAGCTGAGTAAGACAGGGGTTCAAACTATATCCAGAATTTCTTTATAGTTTCTGCTTTGGTTCCTGCCTCAGCTTCCCTTGATGATGAACTGTCAGAAAAACAAAATGTCAGCAACTCAAACACTTACCTTACCCTGGTTGATTGCGCATAGTGTTTATTAAATCAACAGAAGACAAATAGCAACAAGAAGCCTCAAGGAATGTTAAATGGTATGATGACAAAGGTGTCAGCCATGAGAGTGAGGGGGAATAATATACCATGGACCTCCATTGAACATGGTTACATCATACATGGACAAATTTCAGAAATGCTTGTTATTATGTTTTATGCCATACATATATAATGTATAATGATCAAATCCTGGTGATTAACATTTCTGTCTCCATATATATTTGACTTCTCCTTAAGAAATTTTGAGCATCTTTCTTCTAGTCCTTCATACATTTTATAACAAATTGTTATAAGCTCTATTCACCCACTGTGCTGTGGAGCACTAGACATTATTTCTTTATTTGACCGCATGGTACAGTATATTATCCAACCTCCCTTTCTGCACCCACTTTCTGGCTTTCAGAAATTGTAATTTTTACTCTCATTATCCAAACATTTTTTCTTATATTTTATTGATTAACTGTGGGCAAGTGATCTTTTTCTTAGTATGTCAAGCTAAATTAAAAAAAAACAAATAAGTAAATTTAAGTAAAAGTACTATCATTCCAAAACTACATAGAGGATAAGTTAAGGAAATGAAGCTGGGAGAAAAAAAAACGATGTTAATATATTATATTATAATGTGCAAATAACACTTTATTTATCTAGAAAACCTGTGCTTTTTATTTATATCCTAATAGTAGGTTGGCCCCATGCTAGGAAGCACCCGGTAAATAAGATATATGCCGTCCTGTCCTCACACAGACACACATATCAGAAATCCACTGGGATAATCCAACCTAAAGGTCACGGAAGAGGCAAACAGAACTCCTTTGTAGATTCTTGTCTGTCTGTACCCTTTACTTGATATTTTTGAAAGTTTATCTTTGCTGGTATTTATTGAATCAAGCAAAGTTAAGTTCTTACATTTGTAGTGGAATTTAAGGAAGTGGGTTAGAAAAGAAGCCAAATACAGGTGTTTCTTAGAGACAACTAAAAAATCTATTCAAGAAAGAAAGTAAGAATGAGAGAGAGAAAGAAAGAAAGAAAGAAAGAAAGAAAGAAAGAAAGAAAGAAAGAAAGGCTGTGTTAAGATTTCCAGGAAGCTACACTAGATATTAACACACCTATAAAAATGAATACTCAAAGTCAAAATGGTCAAAGGAGAATGAAGTGCCTAATTCTTAAAGAATAGGGTGGAAATGAATAACATTTATACAAATTATCAAACAAGGTGTCTGAGAGAACATGCTGCCTGAACTAAGAGAGGTTGTTAGAAATAAGAAATGGGCTGGTGATCCTTTGATGGTAATGAGACAAATCAGAAATGGGACAGACTGCAAAAGATCAGTGAGAGGGGAACACTAGTCTCTGAAAATGCTCCCAAACCTAAGTACACACAAGGGTAAGGATGAGTCTGGGAAAGAAGGGAGAAAGGAAGCAAGGAAGAGAGGCTGAGCTGATCTTAAGTGTTTAAATATGCTATCCTGTACAAGCCAGACTCCTGGAGTCATGGGAACATGTTCTATAGAAGAAATATTGCACTGTATTGTCATGTTTGCTGTGCAATGTTGAGAATATATGGGTTTATAATTACAACCCTTGCATAAATTAACCGTGGCTATTAATACTAAGAACTAGCTTTGTATGGGCATTACTCCAAGGAGTTCATTTTAATGTTTTCTTTTCTATCACAATTGACTTGCCAAGTGGATATTATTACTAGTCTTATTTTCCAGATTGAAAAACTGGGTCTCAGAGAAGTCAATTAGCCTGCACAAAACTATATAATTGGAATTGATGGAATTGCAATTCAGACCCAAGAGGCCCAAATTCATAGGTCCTGGTGACAAACTGAACTTGAGGCTCAGATATACCCGACTGGAAACTGTGGACAATGAGTGAGATGAATGTTTCCTAATATTGAGTTACCAGGATCTGAGGGTACACAAAGTTTTACAGATTGGTTCCAGACTCATCTGGAGAAAGAAGAGTACTGTTTAGAGTAATCCAAAAGTCTAAGAATTCTTTAGGTTTTATATCTTCCTAGTCCTGTAATGATTTCATGCTGTGATAATATGGGATGCTCAATTAGCCAAAAAAATAATTAGTCATAATAAAAGACTATTGTTGGAGGCAGAGCTCCTTGTTTGTAACCCAATAAAAATCCATGCAAGAAGCACATTTGGAAATATCTATTTGTGTAGGTCTGTTAGCATAGAAAAGCACACCCTGAGAAACTGATCTTGTTTGATAGCAAAGGCAATGTTTTCATTTGAACTGCTCAGTGGCTACTTACATACTTAAAAAGTTTTTATTTTTTTCCCCCATGCAGAATGAGTTTTTCTCTATTATTTTCACAGCTGTGCATATTTTATCCCAACAGATGCTACTGGAACGTCCAAATTATCCCCAATTTGAACCAGTGTAAATGGTAAGAGAGGATGGAGGCTTAGAAACCACAGCTCCTGTTCCCAAGAGCCAGAAAACACAAAGCCCAGTGTCTTGCTCACAGCTTAATCTCAGGCCTTTTTCACATGCACAACTAACTGCTTCTTATATGTATGAAATAGCCCCAAACAACAGGGTCTGAAGACAGTGAGAAGACAGAGTTAACTGAAGATTTCTAAGCACTTGTACCCTGTGTCTTTCTGGGGAGGTTTTATTTCTTTTGCTTTGTTATATTTGCAGTTCATGTTTATTATAGTTAATGTTTTGATTTATATTTAAAATAGAATTACATCATATACCCCCTTCTCTTTTCTGAACCCACCTTTTCTCAAGTTCCCTCTCTCTATTTCTATACCCTCCTCTTACTCAGCTTTTATTTTCATACTTTTAATATATATAATACATATATATAATTACATTACATTATATATTATATAAATATATCAGTATGCATGTGTACTCACAAATGAATAGATACAACTTGTTAACTCTGTTTTGATTGTGTGTGTTATATGGTTTTAGGGCTGACCACATTATTGGACAGCCAATAGTCTCATTCAAGGCTAACTCTCCCTCTCTAAGCAAACATCAGCTGCCTATAATTACTTGCCCAAGGTTTGCCTCTGTGAGATTTTCTCTCCTTTTTATTTATATATGTGTTAAGATTGCCCTTGTAAGATCTTAGTTTGTAGCCATTTGTAAATAGATTCTCATAGAAGGCTTTCTAACATTCTGGGTCTTAAAATCCTTCTGCTCTCTCTTCTATTATGTTCTGTGAGTCAGAGATGGAGGATCTTTGATGTATATATATTCAGTGGGTCTGGGGTTGTCAGGATCAATTGATCTCTCTATTGTATCCTGTTGTAGTTTTCTGCAATGGCCTTCAATTGCTATAAAGAGAAGCTTCTTTGATGAAGGGTCATAGTTAAACTTATCTGTGGGAATAAGAAAAAGACTTACAGTATAGGTAAGAGATTCTGGTCTAGAATAGTGGTAGTAGTAGATTCCCTGCTAAGATCCATAACCTCATGAATGAGAATCTGGCTAGAGTTCCAGTAGCAGAAATGATTTCCCTGTGTATGTTGTACCTTAAGTCTAATTGGATAACTGTTGAATACCACCAATGTGTGAATGTCACTTATTGTACCTTCATTTCCATGCTTTCCCTTATGGTTTATAGGTGCCCCATCTACATAGAACTATTAATTACTTACCTTCCTTGGTATCCTGCATAGTATTTTATGGTATCATGGAAGTTAGACCACAAGAAGAAGGCTTTCAGGTTAGGTCCAGTACAAATAATCTAAGTCCTTCCTATTCCTTAGTGTGTGTCTTTATCAATAGGGGTTTACCTTATTCCTCTGATAGGAAAGCAAGGGTAATATCTATAGTATATATTGTTTACGGAATCATATGAAGCATTCCAACCAACCATTCTGAAGATAATTTTTTTGCATATAATATTAGGACTTTTTTTATTCTATGGTTCTTGTAGGAGCATTGTTGGCTCTGCTGTCATGCAAGCAGATACATATATATACACATATATTAGTGTATGATTTGTGTAAATATCAAATAATAAGATTTCATAACGTTTTATAAAGCTACTTCAGTTTTATTTGTCCTTTTTTTCTGTGATGTGTACCTCCCTTCCCTCCCCAGTTGCTTCCTGCTTCATATTACCTATATTTTACTATTTAATCTTCTAAGTACCCCCACCTATGATACCTTTATATTTTCCTGATTTCTGTAATTATTTCATGTTGTTTACTCACAAGAAGATTTAAAGTGAGGAATGACAGATGAGAAAAAAATGGAGTGTTTGTCTTTCTAGGTCCAGATTACTTCATTTAATATCATCATATTTTTCTCAGTCCATATATTTACCTACAAGTTTAATATCTTTTATAGAGCTGAATGGTATTTCATTGCTTATATCTTCTACATTTGTATTATCCATTCATGTAATGGGTCTCTCTTTGGAGCACCAGCTCCTGAATAATGACATGGAGACCTTTTTTTTATTAATTATGAAAGCTTGGCCTCAACTACCTTTTAAAATTTAAATTAGCCTATTTATATTAATATGTATTCTGCCACATGGCTCAGTACCTCTTCTAAGCACTATATGTCTGACTTCCTCTACATCTAGCTAGCAAATCCCTACACCTCAGAATATTCCCAGAGTTTCTATCTATGCTGGAAGTCCTGCCTATCTTTTCCTGGTTAGCAATTTGCCATTCAGTTTTTTATCAAACCAATCAGAAGGTAATTTATTCAGATGATGAAGGGCAGAGACACATCATCACACAGTGTAATCAAGTATCTCACAACCCATATATACATATATCAAGGAGTAGTATAGCTGGATCAGGTGATAAATTTATTTTTGGGTTTCTGGGGATACTTCATCCTAGCTTCCAGTGTAACAATACACAAACACAGACATACATGCACAAAGATAAGTAAATATACTAAAAAATGTTTTAAAATAATAATTTGACCTGACATTTTTCTATGAAAAATGCAAAAAGAATAGTTCCTGTGCTTCTCTCTCTACTCACCACTTTCCCTATTATCCAACCACTGTGCAGTTAGAAATGGGAAATTGACTCTTTAAAGCTCATTTCTTGTTCCACAACTCTCCTTTCTGTGGCTTTTTTCCCCCACTGCAGCATGCTGATTTTTATTGTTCTCCTTTTTTTCTGTATTGATCTGCAACTGGTCCTAGGTCTTTCTTTGTCTTTCCTATTCATGGCTCTTCTTGATGTTCTTCTGTGAAATGTCTAGAATTTGAATTTTCAGATATTTCAAGAAAAAAAAATTATTATATTTTATCAAATTTATGATGGAATATTATTATCGGCAATGTCATTCTTTTTTTTTGAATCTCAAAATTTCCACAACAATTTAATATGTCTTACTCACAATGTGTCTTACTCACATTGCAACAAAACTTGTGAATTCCATTCAGCAATCAGGTCGTGCCAAGAGTAAGCCCAACAGGATGCTGTATTTTGTTTCATGATTCAGTTGTCACCACAGAGAAGAATGTATATATAGCCTGACTTGATCACATGTGTAAGTTGATGTCATACACCTGAACCTTATAAGGGACTTGATGCATTTTCTTCTAGCAGTTTTAGCATTTAAGGTTCAAATTAAGGTCTTCAATCCACTTGAAGGTAACTTTGTGCAGGGTTACAGTTAAGTTTACCATGTGTGCCTGTGTCTTCATTTGGGCTCACAGTACTTGCGGAAGTGAGAGGAAAAGTTGGGTGATTCTGCTCTGTTCTTTCATTGTGTAGATCCTGGGTGTACTCAAGCCTTCATGTTTTGTGGCAGGTACTTTATACACTAGGCCATCTTGCTGTTCTTCATTTAATCAATTTGTGTCACGCTATCTTATGATCTCATAGGAGAGAGCAAAAATGTTGAAATTTTATGTGGGCCAAGTATCTTTCTGCTTTTGGGGCTTATTTTCCAACTCTTCTTCAACTTCTTATTGTCTAGATTAACCAGTTTTTAGAACATAGTTCTTCTATCTGTACCAACCCACATGTATGAAAGTTTGATTTTTACAAAGTGTAGTCATTTTAAATGTGGTGGGAACTAGATTATATTAGGGTACCATAATTCAACTGCACTAACTTATTATGTATTCATTTTCACTGGTCATAGACTTATCCATTCTTTTTGCTGTGCCCATTTTTTCCCAAATTATTCTTATTGTGCCATTTATTCCAACTATTACTATTGCATATTGGACAAACAGAAAACTGCTTCTGGAGAGCAATGATCTACTATAGTCTGGTCACTTCAAGTATTATCCACTTACTGCAAGGCTGAAGAGTTTTAGCATCTGTGCCCTTTGTAATAAAATTGCATCTTACCTGTGTCTATATCATGCCATTTAGGATGTGCTGTGTCATCAGAACTTTGCTGTCATCAGTCCCCTCTAGTGACATCTTCTAATTCTGCACAATATGCTGGTGAATGTGGAGAGATCCTGATGAGACTGCTGCTCTTTGCATGTTTTGCAAATAGAGAACTAGATTTTCTTTGCTTCTGAGAAGATATGGAAGCTTACAGTGTTCAGCATACCTAGAATTTTCACCAGAGTAGAAGATAGCCAGGAAATATTCATTAACACAAGAGCAAATCCTTTGATAGGCCCTTGATCTTACTCCATCCCTGTATTTTATTCTAGCATCTCCTGTTGTCATATTTATTTTAGAAGCTGCTGGCCTTAAAGGTAAGTGTTTTGAAAATAATTGAAACAATCAACAACTAAGTGGTTCAAAGAGAGCCAGTCTCAGTAACATCAAGTTCAGGATGGTCCATCTGGAGCTCAGAGATGAGAATTTGAAAACTGGAAAAATCTCCATGCTATAGGAATTTTCTGTTTGATTCAGGCATCCTTGTACTGAGTTCAATTGCCTCTTTCCTAAACTTCTTTATTTCTTACACATGTGTTAGAGCTGATTACAACACCGCTTTGCTGAGGATCTGATGCTAAAATTTCTTCCTTAGAAAGATGTTAGCAATATTTATCTTTCTTCTTAGGTCTCCACTACAAACAGAAGCATAGTTTCTCCAAAGATAACTCTATAGAACCAATGAATTTATTGGACATCCTTACAGAGCATAGGTGAGAGGCTACTTATAGGTATGTGTGGTGCTTCTCCCTCAGGTAGACCACACATAGAAAGCCTTTGCCCAGCAGGGATGAGGGCTTCCCTGTGGCTGCAAAGATGGAGCCCATTCTCCTAGTTCCTTACCATCTGTGTACTCTAGGCACTTGCTGAGTCCACGAACAATTAGGATAAAGGTGGTATGGGGTTGGCTAGATATTCAGATAACAGTCATATGGCCCATTCTACTTCCACTGAGAGATGTAAACAATCAATAAGTTTATCTGGAATTATCTTCCACAAGGGGGTGCAGCTGACTGCTCCAAGATAGTGTCTCTATTGCTCCTTGGATAGTCACTTACAACAGGACCAGGAAGAACAGATGCACAGCACTTAAGACTTGTTCTTCAGGGTGTTTTCATCAATGCCATTCACAAACTGTAGAGGATATTCCCTTCTGAAGTATTTACCATTGGCTTGAAGCAAGATTGCCACTATATTTACTACAGGGAGAGAGAGCAAAGCTGAGTAGACATTGTTATAAAATCCAAATGCCAGTCAGTAAAAAAGACCTAGTCTCAATGTTATAATTTTGGGTGTTGGCAGAGGAGAGGTGGTAAGGGTTTTTGGTGTTAAAATAATGAGAGCAGATCTTCTGTTGTAAGAATCTGAAATTATTATCTACAAACTAGCAGTTATCCATTCTACAGATGAATAAACAGAAGTTTGTAGAGTTTATATGCCAAATTATAAATACACAGGTATAATCCACATAGAGATGTTGAATGACACAATAAAAAAAACATAAGATTGTGGTTATGCTGAATTATGACTTTGTTACATACTGTTTGGAGAGACATACATCATAGAATGACCTGAAACATGGTTATTTGCCCTAAAAGTTGACAGATCCAGGTTTTATATAAAACTGTTGTAAAGCTGTATTTATAGCTCTAAAGTTCAAATGGAGTTTAAATAGCTTCCCTTGCCTTCATAAAAAGGATACTTATTGCTTAGTTGTATTTTCATTATTGTATTTGTCTTGGTAAAAAGGAAGATGGCAGTGGCTTGCTTAGCTAAAATTTGTAGGCTTATTTTAGACATCAAATTCTCTCTAAAAAAAAATATTGCTTCTCTCACTACTACTATATACTGTTCTGGAGTATCAGGCAAAGGAATTTCTACATTTTAATCTAAGCAGAGCCTACAATTTCATACAAATTGCATTTACATTGGCAATACTGCCGAGCAGTCTCATTTTAGTGTTTCCATGTTATGAAGAACGACTGAAAGCTAACTAGCTACATTGCATGAAATGTAAAACCCAAATAGCTTTCCACTTCTGCAACCTAAGCAAGGAAAATCACATTAGCAAAAGTCCCCAGTCATCTAAGCAGGCAAAGCGCATCAGACTGACGATGAAAGAGCTGGGAATAACAAAGCCATGAAGGTGCTCAAGCTGGGTTCTCCGTGTTGTGACAGGCAAACCCAAAACAAAACTCACCAGGAAGGTTTGGAGACTGTGTAGTTCTTTGTAGCACCAACAGAAAGCTAAGCCTTTGAAGTAATGAGAAGTGGATAACCTTCTACCAGATACATTTTCATTAATGGGCTTCAACTAGGTAATTATTGCTAAGACCTTTGTCCCAAGAAAATCAGAAGTCAAGCCAGTGATACTCTGGGCAGTCCCACTAGTAATTATCTCATGCTTAGTAATAACCCTTCAGTGCCAAAAGTTTCACATTTCACATTCTCATCAAATATAGCCTTTTCTAGCTATTTCACTTTCTTTGAAGTAAACAGTACCAAGCTGTTCAAAAGTGTGCCTGGTCAAGGCCAACATTCATTAAATAATATCTGCACTCAAAACAATAGCAGCTACTTGGTGAACACTGGTGAGAAATGTAGATATAGCTTCCACATTGTCTCTAATTCTGAGAAAACATCCCTCTGGAAAGCATGACCTTTATATAATAACATAGAGAAGAAAACTAAGCCTTTATTTTAGTGAACATACCAACAGCTCTATGGTAACTGTGCAACAATTAGAATTAGAATCCCAGACTGTCTCTAATTTAAAACACATTTCACATGTTATCTGTGAGCCTGTAATGTCGGGATCACATAAAAGCAAATCAATCTTGATAGTCATATCTGTGTCATGAGGAAGTGTCTTAAAGTTCTCATCCCTCTTCCTAACTGAGCTGGAGAACTACATGAATCTCAGGGCACTCTGGCTAGCTATGAAAGCATGCATATTGTTCTTTCCTTAATGAGACAGGAGCACTGCAGCTAGTCCCCTAAAGACAGCTCTGTGCCTTAAACTGAAAAAGATCTGTGAAGTGCCTCATCCTGAGTCTTTCTGTTCATTCACTGATCCCTTTAGCTAGCTTTCCTTCAGTGAATGCCTGGAAGCCAGATGCTATACTGGGCACAGATTGAATGATTAATAAATGCCCCTTCCCTTTGTACTTTTATCTCAGAAAGTTCTCTTGTGGAGTGACAAAAAATCTCCTTATGTTGCAAAGGTCACAGTGCACAGCTTGCCACTTAAGCCCAGTGTCTAAGATCAAAGGAAGATAAATTTGATGAGCAACCTTGTGTGAAGGGGAGAGAAATTCTTTGAAAGTTCTCCCCTTTGTAAAGGAGAAGAGGTCTGTGAACTTTCAATGTATCCGTGGATGTTTGATATCACCCCCAAAACAGTTCATGCTAGTAAAAAGCTATAGTAATTGTTCAACCACGCGGAAAATAAAACCACATTTTGTAGGAATAATTTGAGGGTAAAGTCAGTCAAAAGTCTTTTCTGGTGAATGCTTTTATTGGTTTAATTTGGAGATAAAAGTGTTCTGTCAGGTGACCGGCTTGAGGTGCTGCAGGTTTCAGTCCCATCTGCCACTAGTTTATAAGTACACCATGCATTTTTCTTCTGCACACCTGAACAGATCAAAGGCCACAGATGAGAAATCCAAATCCAGACCGAAGGAGATGGCTCACTTGGTAAAGTGTATGTTGAGCAATTCTGAGGACCAGAGCTTGATCTCTACTTTGCAAATAAATTTAAAGAGTGTGTTGATGTGCACTTGTAAACCCAGCTCTGGTTGAAAGGCAGAGACAAGTAGATCCCAAGAATGCACTCTCTAGGCTAAGTTTTAAGTTCCAAATTAGTGTGATATGAGACCTTATTTCAAATATAAGATAAGTATCACCTGAGGAATGATACCTAAAGTTGTTCTCTGGTTTATATTTGTACCTGCCCACACAGGCATACACACACACATACATAAGAGAGAGAGGCAGAGAAAAGACAGAGAGACAGGGACACAGAGTAAGAGACAGAGAGACACTCAGAGAATTCAAATCTATTGTGTGCCTGTTATGCACCAAATTATTCATGCAGCATTCTCAAAAATCAAAATTCAAAACAGAGCACATTTTTTAGATAGAAAACTTCACTGACATCACAAGGCCAGAAGGAATGATTGGCACCAACTCCTCCCTAGGCATATATCTCATAATGAGGATTCTGAGATAAAGAAGGCAAAATGACTTCTCCAGTCCTATGACCAGATTGCTTATCAGCAGGAAAGAAGTCAGGAGCACCACAGAGCTGGATTTGGTAATGTTGAGACATGAGTGAACAGGATGAAACATCCAGCTAAAATAGTGAAGAGACACTGGACAGAAGGCTGGGCAAGAGCAGGAAATGTGACCAGCAATGTGTCTCTGTGCAGAATGAATGGTGAGATGACTCATCACCCAAATCCTAGGTTCTTTCAGTCACCCCACAAAACCTCTCTCTGTGGGATATAAGTATAGCCAATGGATATAAGTGGTTCTGTTAGAAATTTATATAGTCTCTCATTCAACTCTGTAGGATTTTCCCTTTTCTTTTTACTTTATACTCTGGTAAACATTCTTAGAAGTCATACTAGCAAAATTAAACAGGTCTTATAAGTTTCTTTTAGATAGATTTTTTATTATTATTATGAGTAAAGTCATATTTTTTTTTATCCATGTATCCCCTTCTTCAAACTCCCTTCACCCTCCCACTCATCCCAGGCACTCTCTCTTATAAGTTTTAAAGAATCATGAGATTGAGAACTAAAATGGTGGGATGTTGTGCACTGGGGGCCATCCAGTCTGTCTTCCTATATATTAGCAATATTTTTATTTTAATTATTTTCTGATGGCAGCAACATCATCAAAGTGATGGCTGATTTTATAAATAGATCTCCTATACCTTCTCTGCAAATGTGGTTATGGCAAGATAGCATATTTAGGACTGCTAAAGAAAACTTCATGTCTTTCTATAACTTGGTAGAGTGTATCCCAGCCCTCACTACTGTGAGCTACTGTTTGTTATTTATGAGCTAAGCCATTTATTGTATTTGTTACAGCATCCTGAGTAGCTATTTTCACTGCTGTTCCTATTAGAGATTTCATAGTAGTCGACATCTGGAAATTGTCTCTTGTGCATTCACAGTATGGTCTTCAGGTGAAGCTAAAATATTACAAAAATACAAAAATAATTTCTTATCCTTTACAGAGGGCCTAAACCAAGGCCAAACCTTAACCAATGAAACTAGTGGGTGCTAACCAGATGACACCTTTAGGATACTTACACATTAAATATTTCAGTACAATTTACTCAGATAACAACCAACTTTAAGTGCCAATAAAACCTGCACCGCCTATCTCTCAGAACCTTTTGTGTATCCCCCAGGAATCTTTATTTTTATATTGATCTTTACTTCTAACATTTTGTCTATTGATCTTCACTTCTAACATTTTGTCCTTGGGAAGTACATGTTTTGTTCACCATCAACCCATACAGAACATAGGGCATTCACTAATTTCCACACACACACAAAATGTAAAGATTACAAGAGACATCTTATAAACTCATCAGTGCATCCAAATGAGTAAGTGCTTGCCATGGTTAGCTTTTATCAACCTAACACAAACTGGAGTTCTGTTGGCATAGCTGTGGAGCATCTTTTAAAATTGATTATTGATATAGAAGGACCCAGAACTATAGGTGATAGTTCTACCCTTGACAGTAGTATAGGAAAGCAAAGCATCCCACAGGAAGCTAGCCAGTGGTGAGCTTTGATACACATTACCTGCTTCTGCTATTACTTAGGATTCTGCAATGACTTTCAGCAGGGATCAACTGTGATGAAGATGTGTAAGCCAAGTAAACTATTTCCATCTTAGAACATTTTGATGGTGATGGTTCTCACAATAGGCATTAAATTAGGGCCATCCCTAAAAGGAGTAATGTGGTTGGCTGAGGTTTGCTTGTTATGATGGCTCTTTCTTCTGTCTCCTCCCATATCCATTCCTGTTGTCCACTCATCTCAACCTTAGTCTCTTATGTCTTTTCTTTCTCTATCATGAGATTCTTTTCTCCTTTGCTATTACTTCCCAAACATTTAATAATCGCCAAATCAAAAGAGTCTAAAGGGACTCAACTTTAGAATAATAAAATTATTCTGTCAGTGTAACCATATCTTCTTAAACTGTTGTAAGGTAACACCTGGATTTGTAATGTTAATAGGAGATAGGGTCCACTGGTCCTTTCTATACATGTACCTCTGAGGAGGTAATTTTTTATTTGGTGAGGAGCAGAAATCTATAAGGAAAAGATTTCTTTTCTCTCTTCTTAGTCAAACAGAATAAAGATGGGAGTGTAGACACTGTTTGCATTATCTAAATGTCATGGGCAGGTACTGACCCCACAGAGAGGAGATAGCTATCTACTTCACACTCTGACAAAGCAAAACACAACAGGCTCCAGAAAATCCCACCCTCATGAGTACAACTCAGAAAGTTATTATACTTCATGTAATGCAAAAATGTGTTTTCTAAGATATCATACCAAAGTATAAATATATTAATAGTAATAATAATTATAAATTTCTTAAAAGATATTTGTCTCTTTGGGCGTTTCTAACTATCTTACTAAACAAATCCACAAAATATTTTACATATAAAGATGGAAGTATCCTGCATCCTACATATTGGCTCAGTATAACAACCTCCAACTAGATTTATGTGGAAATGCTGAATCCAAATACCTCTGTCTTTCTGTGTCTGTCTCAGACTCTTCTCTCTCCTTCTTTCCATCCTTCCCTTTCTTTGTTCTCACTACTGGCTCTGCTCTCTAGCCTCTATCACCACTAGCCTCTCATGACCCTAAGAGAGTTTATAATTAAAACATATGTCCCTCTTCAGAAAAGACAGGGGAGGTAAGGTGGTGTGGCTAACAGGGCCTGTGAAATATGCCAGTTGATCACAATTTCAACTTGCAGAAGATGAGAGACAAAAATGTTCAGCAGAAGTGGATAGGTAAGAACACCTGTCCACTTTGAAGCAGTATGAGCGCTGTGTGCAGCCACTTCTATATTACATCTTACATTCATAGTGAGATTTTGTACCATTCTCCCCTGGCCTAGCAGTCTGACAGCCACCATTGCAAACCTCTGACATTAACTGGGTGTGTTAACCTTTAGGTGGCCAAGGCTTCACTGTGTTCCTATAGCTCTCAAGTCCCTGCCTCTTTGTTTTATAATGGTGAATAAAAAGATGAAAATAAAATTAGAGCTACACATTGTAAAAGCCATGGCTCTTATTAGTATTTTCAGCACTATGAATTTATGATGTGTGAAGGGGAAGAGATGAATTAGGTTATCAGACAGTGCACAGAAAAAGAAGATGGAGTTAGTAGGTGAGCCAGTGCTCCATAATGTGTACACAGTGACCCATTCAAGAAGCCTGAACACCTTCAAGATCAATGGGTATTAATGAAGAATTTTCATTATATGATTTATATAAATTCTTCATTTTACCATCACAAATCAGAAGCAATGAGTAGAACAAATTGCAAAATAGAAGAGAAAAGAAATTTTGGAGATATGAGTAGAAGGCTATGGGGTTATCCAGGCAAGAAACAATAAAAGTATGAATTAAGTGTGGGCCACTATGACTGTTGAGATGCCAGTTAACATGAGGGTAGCAAGTGGGTTAGGATTGCTGGAGTGTGGCTTGGAGAAGAAGAAATAGTGGGCAGTTGTGAAATCTCACATTTAAAAAATACATCAGTTAGTAGCAGAGAGCAAGTCTGTGAAAAGCAATTTCTAGGACATTTACATGGATCACACTTCAGCTTCTATTTTGGAGACATCTCAGGAATGAGAATGAAGAGTCTTGAATTCTGAGCCATTTGTATTTGGTTGGATAAAATACCATTCATCCAGGAGAAAAAGAAAACTGATCATCAACTTCCTTTTCCAAAAGTATCTATAGGCTTACTATTTTATCCAGAGATGGGTCTGCGGGTCCTGCATACACTAGGCAGATATTCTGGTAATGAGCTCTGTTCCTAGTCCTAAAATTCCCTTGAGTGTGAGCTGAAGAGGTCTGATTCTGAGGCATGCTGATGGAAAGCTGCAGGGGGGCAGAGTTTGTTGTGATTAATTACACATGCAATTAAGAACCCCTATCTCAATCAATGTAGTCAAAACTACATTCTTCTTCCATTTTCATTCACTTGTACTGTCCTTGGTAAACACTTCTAATCTTGTTCCTCTCTGCCCTCTAATTTTGTAGTGAATTCACATAAAAGACATCAGCTCTTCTAGATAATATTAATGTGGCCAGAACAGTAGAGGGAGTGATTTACTCAGCAGACAATGAAAATGCACAGTTAGTTATTGTATGCTTCTAAATGAATCTGCCTTAAACACTATTCTTCTATTTTATATATATCTTATACTGAATATTGTTATTTCTCTTTTTAGTTTGTGAATGTTCTATGGAGCCAAACAAATCTATATGATTTCAGGCTTCATTAGAAGGTGACCTCTGAGCTCATGGACTTTGGTTCAAATACTGCTTCTTCTGCTCAGTAACAACCAGGTTACCTTGGACAAACGGTTCAGAAATAAAAAATTTCACTTTTTCTATTAAAAGAAGATAAAAATGCTAATCAATTTTCCTAGGTATTAAGAATATTAAATGAGTGTCCAACTCTATGTTTAAAAATACTCAAGACATGATCATACATACAAATATAAGAATAATATAAGTATATATCATCATGTTATATTACTTCATTATTTTAGCTATTTTATGGGTTTAAAGCACAAGAAAAATAAACTCATCTATCAATTACAGCAAATGTATCTACCTGCCACATTGGAAATATATGTGCATTACAAACGAGTTTAACATCTAGCCTGCTCATCTCCCTAAAATGTAACACGAATGAAGGAGGAATTGTTATCTATGTTATTTATTGCTATATGCGTTTTTTAGAAAATTGCTGGGCTGCACATAGTCAAAAAATATGTGTTGAATGAATGGGTAACATGTACTGTAGGCCTTAATTTCTCTGACATATCGCCACTGCATTGATCTTGCTCAAAAGCAGAATGAATCACCCTTGAACTAGCACCAAGTGGATTTTTGCCTTTAAACAACCTTGATCACTGTCATACCATCATTGTTAATGTATATTTTTTACTGAATGCTACTTTTTGCTTTACTTATTTTTTTTTTCACATAAAATATGTACTTTTATTTAAAAAGGCAATAGGGCCAGATAGTGGTGGCACACACCTTCAATCCTCACACTTTGGAGGCAGGGGCAGGCAGATCTCTGAGTTCAAGTCCAGCTTGGTCTACAGAGTGAGTTCCAGGACAGCCAAGGCTACTCAGAGAAACCCTGTCTCAAAACCTCAAAGTAGGGGCAATTGTT